>CABFOW010007367.1:0-10921 GCA_902141385.1 Timema californicum | reverse complement strand
TTTTGTAAACGAAACTAGCTGCATAACCTTTCCTTTTCAAAGGCGTGGGGATAAAGAAAACCCCAAGGTGAAACGGGTGATTTTTTAATCGGGTGGTGTATGATCAAATTCAAATAGGTAAAAATGGCAGTCTTGATAGTATAATTCAATTCAATTGAATAAAACATGACAACGTGGACACAATAATAAAACCCGGAATTCACAAAGGAGCTTTTTAGGTTAATGACAATCATTTGATAACGTTTCAGGTGTAAACTCCCTTAGGAGAAATTAAACTGAAGTAGAAACTTTAATTAAACTTTATGATGTTTTTCGGAAAAAAAAAGTTAAGAAGATTTTTCTAAAATAGAAAATTGTCCGTGGAAAATGTTTAATCGTACATTACTATTGTAATCGTAGTCAGTAAACAGATTTTAACAAACCATTAAACAAACATTTGATCCGCCATGCGATATTGTACGTGATATACACGGAATGATAAGACACTGCGGTGAAAAGAGTGGGTCAAAAATATCAAAGCGCTATATTGGACTAATCAATCAAAAACAAATCAATCACTGGCCACGCGGTCTAAGGTGTCACAACATACTGGATTGAAGGTACATGGGAAGTAGGGCGCGAAAGGGGTGTGCGATTTTATTTTACTATGATTCAATCATCCCTTCTCCCCAAGAATGCGGGTACATTAATGAAATAGGAATGAGGAACAAACCCACTTCGGTGGTCGAATGGTCTAAGGCGTCACTTCCGCAATAAGACTGGACTGCCGATGACGGAGAGATCAGGGTTTAAATACCAGTAGGGTGTATTGAGGGTGGTTTTCCTCTCTTACTCTAAGCAAATGTGAGTACATTTCCTCTACAGTCAACCTTACCCATCCCGATAGCATATTCGTTGTCTATAACCATAAAGGATAGTAAGACGATATGCCAAAAATAGAGAGAAAAGAATGTAAAGAAAATGTACGTGCATTTTGCGTGGAAAGAGAAAATCGGTTTGAAAAAAAATCACACAACTGACCAGGATTTGAACCTAAACCTTCTAACTACCAGCAATCTGGGCAAGACGAGACTGACGCCTTTGTCCACGTGTGCGAATCAAAACTAATGTGTGCAAATCTTCTAGGCTGAATTTTTTTTATAAGGAGCGAGGATTTGTGAATTTGTAAGGCATGTCACGTGACAAGAACCCCCAAAACTTCTCCCCCCTCACCCCCTGCACGATATCCTCAATCCGCGAGCTGGCAGACAACTACGTGGCTTGCAAATTACTATTAAATAAATAATATACAAAAGTCTAAAATGAGACAAACATCAAGAGTAAATAAATTAACACGTGTAACAAACACACCGGGCATAAATTAACTGAAAGATAAAAAAAATAGGGAGACAAGTAGGTTAAGTCATGTGAAAAGGACCACGGAAATAGAACCTCCGCTCCCCTCCCTTGCAAACACCTGTCAAAGAAGAGTGTGGTGTGAGGGTTCGGGCATAAATTAACTGAAAGATAAAAAAAAATAGGGAGACAAGTAGGTTAAGTCATGTGAAAAGGACCACGGAAATAGAACCTCCGCTCCTCTTCCTTGCAAACACCTGTCAAAGAAGAGTGTGGTGTGAGGGTGAGGGATTTGAGGATGCAGACAAGAAATAAATAAACAAATAAAAAAAACAGGTCTTGGGCAGAATATACAGTTTAATTTAGAGACGAAGAAACTTTTGACAGTACGAAAGTTTCTTAATCTACTGTCACATATACATACGTCAAATCATGAAATCTGCTGTCAAAATGTATATATATATATATATATATATATAAAATTCCTATAACATAATGCTAATGTTAATATCAATGTTAATCAAAATAGTATATATATTTTTATATTCTATAAAAGTTTCTTTCTACCAAAATCAACGTCATAGACGCCCGTTTCAGTGGCCGAACGGTCTGAGACGTCACTCTCGTGTTAGACTCGCCTGCTGATGACGGGGCGTCACTCTCGTGTTAGACTCGCCTGCTGATGACGGGGAGATCGAGGTTCGAAGACTAGTAGGCTCTACTGTGGATGATTTTTCTTAAATGGTTTTCCACTCTCCTTCTACGCAAATGCTGGTAAATTACCTCTAAAATTATTCCTCCCCCATCCCTACTTCATTAGAGTTATCATATATGCGTATTAACTGAACAGGTAGTAAGACGCGGTGATGGAAAAAAAAGTCTTAGACCACGTGATCTACACAATAAAAGGTTGAAATAAATATAATCTTACGTATTAGAGATACCCCCACCCCCGTCTTTCTTAACACATCTTACAAACTTGCTTAACCTAAAGTTCTGATGAAGATATTTACTATTTGTACGCAAGTGAATATTTAGGCGCTAGGTTAGAAGTAGTTTCAATAAGTTTGTAAGTCGTGTTGTGCTATGATGTGTATTTAGGTACACCGAATGATATAATAAACCACTCGCAAGACAAAAGCTCACGGGTGTCACATGTTCACCGACTAAAGCCCTCTGATTAATAATTAATTAGGCCGTGACCTGTTTGCCCTGCGAGCGAGTAAACAACAAAACAATGGCCACCAGTATAAACACTTTCACCCGCCGCAGCGTCACAATACTAAAGCTTTTTATTATTATTATTATTATTATTAGTGTCTTACCTGCATCTATAAGCACGTGGTTTGAACGCAAGGCTCAATTAGTCTGGTTTTCAGGCTGGTCGGGAATCGAATACCAACCGGGTGCGCTGATGATAGTTTTCCTAAATGGTTTACCCCTTCCCCTCCAGGCAAATTCGGGTACATTTGTTATAAATCCACATTTACCCTCCATAGCCCATTATTGTTATAGCCTATATATAATAAAATATGACAAATTTAAAAATAATTATGTTTAAAAAACAATTTGGGTATATATATACACACATAAACAACTTGTTTTTTTAAACATAATTATTTTTAAATTTGTCATATATTTTTATACATATTTTTAAAAACCAAAATATATTTTTCAATTTTGCTGTAGTTCAGTAAATGATATAGAAAAACCGACTTGTAAGATTTTTGGTTTGAACGTAGTTGGTTAATCCGGCCGGATCTTAAATATCAGAGCCAATTAACCGGGACATTAGACTCAGGATTAAGCTCGAACCAGAAAACGTATTGAGGTGCGGTTCACCCCTTACTCAACTTGACAACACCTGTCAGTAGCGCGCCTCTATACTGATCTCAGCGTCCTGGCTTCGATTCGCAGCGTGACCGAAAAATGTACCGCTGATGAAATGTAGGCTCCCCCTTTTCACAGTGATGAACGAACGGCCGGGGGACTGGGTGTTGTATCGGTTCTAGATTTAAATTAGGTTATAAGTCGTGTGCTGATAAAATCAGTCGGTTCAGAAAGTGTACGTTAATTACCTCAAACAATGATAAATGGCGAAATTGGGATTAGTTGAATAGTGTTTTTTTTCAAAGGTGAAGGAAGGTTTTGACAATAAGATACATCTGTGCCGGGACCTAGGATTGAACCCCAGACCCCCAGCGCAGAAGTCTGACACCTTACCCCTGGATATTATTATGTTGTTTATGCCTTAAATTTCTTATAAATTTACATTTGGAGCACATTTTATGAATTCAAAACATATTTAATGCGGTCAAAATTGATAACAGTTGACTATGTTATTATTATTTTTAATTGTTTCTATCATCACCTCGTCTTACTACCTGTTCAGGTTATACGCATATATGATCATTACTCTAATGTGGGTAGGGATGAGGAAGGAAGTATTTTAGAGGTAATCTATCCACATTAGCGTGGAAACATAGTGGGAAACCATTTAGGAAAAAACACCCACAGTGGACCAGACTAGACTCGAACTCCAATCTCACAAGCTTCAGCAGGCTAGTCTAACACGAGAGTGAAGCCTTAGACCGTACGGCCAAAGAAGCAGGTCTTATTACTGTTGTTTTATAAGTATTGATAATGGCTATCAAAAGTGACAGTTGAACATTTCATGACTTGACGCATGAATACCTGAAAATAGATCTTATAGCTTTATTTAACTGTAAGATATGTACTTTCACAAGAAAATTGAGGTAGGCCTTTACTAAGCTTTAGTGGCCGCGTAGTCTAAGGCGCTACTTTCACAATTAACTAGACCGCCAATGACGGGGAGATTGGGGTTCGAATTTTGATCGGGTGTTCTGAGGTTGTTTTTTTAAAAATATTTTTCCACTCTTCGTCCACGTAAATTCGAGTACATGTCCTCTAAATATAAACCTTCCTCATCCCTAAAACCATTAGTGTGATTAGTACATAAGCGTATAGCCCGAGCGGGTAGTAAGACGCGGTGCTCAGCTATTAAGTTTTAGATGCAAAACCTTGAATACAAATATTAAATGACTCCGCTTTGACAAAGAGAAGCGCTTGGCAATGTTGAACCACTTGTTATGTTCCGGCGCGCGGTATTGCCCCATTCGTCCCGGAAAATAATCGTAATTACAGCGCACCCCCGCAACGCCATGAGAACGTGGTCGTTCCCATTCCCACAGCAATTGATTCGATCACAACAATACGCACATAACGCCACACGATTACCACAAAGTTTCGATGGTTCTGGTTGCATTATAATAGCCCTTGACAAGGGTCAGTGATTTGAGGGAGGCGGTGCAAAAACTTGATAACCATTATAGATTTAGATGTTATATATTCACTATTTAAAAGTTTATACTATACGAATGCTGAAATCTAGCTGTGAAACAATATATAAAATATTCAACAATATTAGCTGTCCTCAAGGTCTTAACTGACCAGAAAAACTACCTGTAGTTCAAGAGGTAAGTTGGTAGAAATCAATGCTAACACATTTTTAATCATAAAAAGAGGGTTATCATGCTTTCACCCCGACCCCTAATTTCTGAATTATATTTGCTTACTCACAGTCTGTTATATAAAATCGTTCGTAAACCAGGACACTCAAGGTAGGGGACTGGCTAGGTTGCTGAGGAATTGCCAATCAGATGTTGCGCTTAGGTTAAAAAATGATAAAACCTTTAACAGTAGGCCTATACGAGTTTGTTGTTTACTGAAATGAACACACATCCATTCTATATGACCTTATACATATAAATACTTGTAAACATAATTTAAAAGTTGACATTTTCCACTCTGAGAAGTACAAAAATCAACATATTTCTGTTGATCAATAAGAGCTAGATGTCTGGGACACGAAAGGTAACTGGTATAGGAGCGTTGAATGGATCTTTGGGAATAGAATGATGTCATTTAATACAATAAAAATTGTACTGCCATTTGTATTTTCCTCCCCCCCTGTTTGTTCTCCACCTTCCGGACATATTTACCAAGGAACGTTATAAACCCTCTTTGTTTCTTTGAATCACAATCAATAGCTATGATGACAGTCATATTTTTAGGATTTTTCTAATTATGAAACTATGCGTGTGTGTGTGTGTGTGTGTGTCAGATGGTAGAACTATGCGTATGTGTGTGTGTCAGATGGTAGAACTATGCGTATGTGTTTGTGTCAGATGGTAGAACCCTGCGTATGTGTGTATATGTGTCAGATGGTAGAACCATGCGTATGTGTGTGTTGTCAGATGGTAGAACCATGCGTGTATGTGTGTAATATGGTAGAACCATGCGTATGTGTGTGTCAGATGGTAGAACTATGCGCGTGTGTGTGTTAGATGGTAGAAATATGCACGTGTGTGTGTGTGTGTGTGTGTCAGATGGTAGAACCATGCGTATGTGTGTGTCAGCTGGTAGAACTATGCGTGTGTGTGTCAGATGGTAGAACTATGCGTATATGTGTGTGTCAGATGGTAAAACTATGCGCGTGTGTATGTGTGTCAGATGGTAGAACCATGCGTATGTGTGTGCATATGTGTCAGATGGTAGAACCATGCGTATGTGTGTATATGTGTCAGATGGTAGAACCATGCGTATGTGTGTGTGTCAGATGATAGAACTATGCGTGTATGTGTGTGTGTCAGATGGTAGAACTATGCGTGTGTTTGTCAGATGGTAGAACTATGCGTGTGTGTGTCAGATGGTAGAACTATGCGTATGTGTGTGTGTGTGTCAGATGGTAGAACCATGCGTATGTGTGTGTGCGTGTCAGATGGTAGAACCATGCGTATGTGTGTGTTCGTATGTGTGTGTGTCAGATGGTAGAACCATGCGTATGTGTGTGTGTCAGATGGTAGAACCATGCGTATGTGTGTGTGTCAGCTGGTAGAACTATGCGTGTATGTGTGTGCCAGCTGGTAGAACTATGCGTGTATGCGTGTGTGTCAGATGGTAGAACCATGCGTATGTGTGTGTGTCAGATGGTAGAACCATGCGTATGTGTGTGTATATGTGTCAGATGGTAGAACCATTCGTGTATGTGTATGTTGTGTCAGATGGTAGAACTATGCGTATGTGTGTGTCAGCTGGTAGAACTATGCGTGTGTGTGTCAGATGTTAGTATGTCACTGCACATCACAACTTGTTTTTCGTTACAAACGCTAAATTTATACAGATCATTATTTTCTAAATGTTGTACCTTCTTGTCAATTGAGTAATGTTCCAACAGCCACGGGAAAGGCCTCGTGTTATATAACAGCCTTAGTATAGTTGCGGCCGCATTGTTACGTTCTGTTTTAATAAGAGCCAAGTATAAAATGGCAAACTCCCATCTTCATCTCGTGGTTTAGGTATTTCGCCCCTAACGACGTAACACGTTAATGTGCCTGTAAATCAAACACGGTGGGAGACATCCCCCCAGCCCCTCTCCCTGTATGTCGCAACCCGTGCAAAGTCTCGCTAATGAAGAACGGCGGGCTGATGAAGGAAGATATTATTTTAGGCCATCGCGCGTCTGGCCAGAACTTTAAACAGGTAACTTGGTCACACCTCGTTGGGGACAGAAGGAGAGACGTTCCCGACAGTCCATAGGGCCGCTCTATTTCCGTCGACGTGACCTTCTTGGTGTCGGCCTATCTGTCTTGACTGTTCTTGTTCATGGATTTCCGGGACCACGAGGAGCTGAATCAGTGCGCCATTTATACACACACACCTCCAGAGACCCCGTGCCCTGCCAATAGTCTCCATCTCTCCCCTCTCTCTCTCTCTCACCACGTCGAGTACAATGTTTCGTTCGTCCGCGGAGTTTTAGAATAGACTCTTTTGACGGATCGCGTTACAAGAGGACACTTTGTCATACATCCCTTACCTCTGCGGGCGTGTGAGCAGGAACAATTTAACCAAGAGATTCTTCCTTATTTGTTTTATCACCGCATCTAACTAAAGGTTCAGGTTGTACGCATATGAAGGGTACTAGGAAAAAATTCCCATTTTTTAGTTATTGCTGCCATCTATTAGACAATATCATGAGACTTTTCTAATGCACTTTACATTATGGTTAAAAGAGGTCTCCATCATATTCAAATTTAGTTTGAAAAATACAGTATTTGCTGGGGTCCTTATGTGGTTTGAGATATAAAAGTTATTCTAAAAAAATTAGTGTAATAAAATACAGTATTTGCTGGGGTCCTTATGTGGTTTGAGATATAAAAGTTATTATAAAAAAATTAGTGTAATGTGACTCCCCCACCCCTTCTTCCCATTATAACTTATAAGATAATTACTATAATGGGGCAGGAATGAGGAAGAGGCCTTAGACCCATTTGAGGGCACTTAACATAAGCTTCAATTTTCAATTTGTATACCTCCGTAATTATTTGAGGTACGAAATAACGTCATGTATTAGCCTACTATTAAATATTAAACTCTTTTAACTGAGATATATTTTTATAAAATTATAAAACAAATAGTTTCTGAGCTCTAAGCAAATATATATAAACACACACACACATGTATATTTTAATTCAAGTCTTTGAAAATGAAATTGATTGCTAGAAGTTCTTTGGTGGACAGAGATGTTAATATTTTCTATTCTCTTAATATTTATGTAACAGTGTATATTATTTGATTTACGCTATTTGGTGGAGTGTTTCGGCAACAATGTATATACCTATTATTTCGTTTAACAAATCTTAAGAATTTTTAGTAAATCTTTATGTTTCGATAGAGAAGAGAGAGAAAGTATGCGGCACACTTCACCATTTATTTTTGTCCATGCCCCTTTCTAGAAAAAAATTAATTAATAATGCCTACATTTTCATATTAAAATGTTTAATTTTCTCATAACATTACCGATTATAGCTGATCAAGGTTATTTTGATCTCACTATAATATTATTTGAAAGTAGGGTTGATATATTTGAGAGTTCATAGACTCAAGGATGGACTTTTTAATAACGATGTGGTTTTCTTACGCGGTCGACTGAAAATTGCCGCGAGATCAACCATTTGCAAACACCTCTCATCTCACAACAGACTTGATTTTCAATTACGGGAGATTGGGATTCTAACGTGCGCCAGTTGGGTGAACCGAGGGTGCTTTCATCTAAATGAGTCCTTACTCTCCCTCTACGCAAACGCGGATATACTTCCTCTAAGCCCCCCTGGTACCTAATAATTTCACTCTGGTTACGGCCTTAATTGTCCCCCCCTTCCACCCACTTATATTCCCCAAAGTAGTTTTCTGGATGAGTCACTGTTTGACATTATGCCGTTTATATACCAGAGCCATCTCATTTCAATTTTGTCATAAACATTTTACTCCGTATTTATTTTTGTCCTGGTAAGATAAAATTCAGCCACTGAAGCGAGGCCTTGCTATGTATAGGGACTAATGATTGTGTCTGGTGTTTATTTTTCCCCGTTGCCCCCACCCCCCTCCGCTCCCCAACACGAGTGGAATAAATAAAGAACTATTTGTTCCAAAGTAGTTGGCAACCTCTTGACTTCTCGACCTACCGAAAATGGCGGACCTCATGAGAAAGAAAAGGTCCTCATAAGAAATACCGTGTCGACCGCTTCACCACATGAGGCTAGTAGTTTGTTTGGTCAAGTTAACGACCTCAAAAACCACAGTGGTTTACATACCTACTTGATTTTTTAGCACAATTATTTATAAAACTAGGGTTTAGACTTGTCTCCGACAAGCGCAATTTCGGATTCCACACTAAGTACCTACTCTGTTGTTTTTAGGCCTATCTAATTTTAGATTTTTCGGAACAAGAAGTAAAGCGATTTGTATTCAAGGCTCTGCTATGTTATATATATTTATTTGTTTTCAAGTTTCAGATTTTTCTCATAAAGTTAGCATGTTCCATAGCATTCGTACCAAATTCCAGCTCTACAAGTCTTAGTTTGTGAGTTGCGTCCGCCATATTGGATGTTTAACGTGGGAGAAAGCGCCCTGGAAGGATAGGCAGACACCGCATTGATTGTATATAACTACATAGATGTGCGGATACATAAACTCATTACTAAACATGGTAAAACCTACTTTTAAACTATCTATGATTTGTGTACCGCATCTTACTAGCCGTCCGGGCTATCCGCATGTTTACACTAATGGGGTAGTGACGAAGAAGGTAAATTTGTGAGGAAATGTACCTGGATTTGCGTGAGAGGAAAATGATACATTTTTTTAAACTGAGCACACCTAGCCGAGATTCAAACTCCGACCTGACCTGAGAAAACATTTAGGGGAAAAAACCTTCAACATACTTGGTATGCATTCGAACTCCCGCCTTCCAGTTAATTAGTGTTGATTTCGTCTCGCGACGTCTATCAAGAGTTTTGGGGATATGAGCTCTGCTCCCCTGTCACAAAGACGTGCTCCGATTCACCTATTTCCCAGTTTGTTCTTGTGTAAAGGAACTCAACAGCCATTGGTCGATCGGCGTCTTGCGCAGTGTGGCCTCAAGTGATATCTCGGGATGGTTTAACTCTTCGCCTCCAAGAATAGATTTTTGGCAACGCGCTGCGATGGGAGGCTGTGTGTGTGTGTGTGTGAGAGAGAGAGAGAGAGAGACAGAGAGAAACGGAGGAGTATAGAATGAGCCATGATTAGGGCTGGACGTGATAATATTCTTACTGGCGAGTTACAAAATTACCTTCAAAATACAAATAATTATTTTATCACTAGAAAGTGTTCTCGTTCAATTAAATTAGTAGGCTGTCTATGTGTTTAAAATGTATTTAGTCGTCTAATTGATTTAATTGAATCATAAAAACTAACATAGTCTTTGGAATTAAGAACTTGAAAATCCATTGCCACATTAACAAAGGTACGCCACCTATCCCTTATCTTGAGTTATTTCTATCCAGTCCCCCTCATTACACCCTATCCCTATTTCGAGCTAGTTCTATCCAGTCCACGTTATTACACCCTATCCCTATATTGAGCTAGTTCTATCCAGTTAGCTAGTTCTATCCAGTACACCTCATTACACCCTATACATATCTTGAGCTAGTTGCATCCAGTACCCCTCATTACACCCTATACCTATCTTGAGCTAGTTCTATCCAGTCCACTTCATTACACCCTATCCCTATATTGAGCTCGTTATATCCAGTACACCTCATTACAACCTTTACCTATCTCGAGCTAGTTCTATCCAGTCCTCCTTATTACACCCTATCCCTATTTTGAGCTAGTTCTATCCAGTCCTCCTCATTACACCATATCCCTATAATGATCTAGTTCTACCCAGTCCACCTCATTACACCCTAACTCTTTATCACGAGCTAGTTCTATTCAGTTCACCTCATTACACCTTATCCCTATCTCGAGCTAGTTCCATCCAGTCCACCTTATTACACCCTATCCCTATATTGAGCTAGTTATATCCAGTCCACCTTATTACAACCTATCTCTATCTTGAGCTAGTTCTATCCTGTCCACCTCATTACACCCTACCCCTAATTTGAGCTAGTTCTATCCTGTCCTCCTCATTACACCCTATCCCTATCTTGAGCTAGTTCTATCCAGTCCACCTTATTACACC
>CABFOW010007366.1:0-24595 GCA_902141385.1 Timema californicum | reverse complement strand
AGTCTGACGAATACTTATTGACCTTATATAAAACTCTTTAAAGGTTAGGTTTATTGGATGAAAGAAAAAACTCTGATGAAAATACATATTTCTGAAGACCAAAATTGGTGTTTTACTTTGTTATGAGTATAATTTATAGGTTTAAATATTATCCATCTATCACCAGCTTAAGTAGCTGAACGGTAAAAGGCGTTGTGATAAACTGGCTCGCTGATCACTGGGAAATCGGGGCTCGAATCCCAGTCGTGTCTACTGAGGGAGTTTTTTTTTCCTTTCACGCAAATTTGGGCAGATTGCCTCTAAAATGCTTCCTTCCTCATCCCTAACCCATTATGGTAACTATCATACATGTGTATAACTTGAACAGGTAGTAAGATATGGTGATTAAAAATAGTAACCGCTTAGAGAGCAGTTTAAAAAAAATCTTCATCTCTTAACACCCATCAATAAAACAAATTATTAATCTCCCAAGCGTGGCTACCAGCATTACTGAGCACGTGGGCTGTACCCAATTTAACCGTTGAGGCAACTGACGGTTTTATGGAGAAAAGCTGTATCTTCTATCTCTTTTAGCTGTTGTCAAATCTCCTCACTCTCAGTTATGTCAGAAGGTGGTGTGCTGGGTTAAGAAGGAGCTACTGGCAACCTAGACTAACCAGCGTTGCAAAACTTGTCTTATATTCAAGGGAAGAATGACCACACTAAAACAAGAGAATGACAACGTTGTTTCCCAATAGCTTCCTCAGAGATGATATTCAGTGTAGGACATTTTTTTAGCACCACGTCTCACTACCCTTTCGGGATATATATCTATATACTAATTGCTCTAATGTTTTAAGGATTATTAAGGGTGAATTTAGTGTAAGTGAACCAAAATTTGCGTGGAGGGTGAGGGAAAAACCATCCTTTGTAAACCCGACTGGGATCAAACCCTGATATTCCCATCATCAGCAGTTGTTTATTGAGAAAGTAGCGCCTTAGACCATGCGGCCAGCGAAGCGGGCTCTAGGACGTAAAATAGTCAATCAGAAATTTATAAACGCCATAAACTAAGTGAGTTTATGGCTTCACTGGGTAGAGTTGTCCATCAGTAGGAGAACACACAGGGGGAGAGAATAATCCAAATCCCATAAAAATCCTTGTTGTGACCCCCCCCCTCCCACTCCCTATCAAATTATATTGTTTGTTTCACAATGGTTGACCTCAGTGATCTTGGGTTAGATCATTTGCCTCTAGACCCGATGATGATAGGTTCAAACCCAGCCAAAGTCAATAGATTTTTCTTGAGAAATAAAAAAACCGTAGCACAACTTTCTTCGATGGGGAAATAAAGCCGTTGGTCCCCATGACTGTCGGGAGGTGTAAATTAATCCTGGAAAATATATGAAAATATCTTTCCCGGCAAAATTGGTAGGCTCTTTCGCTCTCGTTCATATACATTCTCTTGTGATAATAATAGACATAGTAAAAAAAATTATTTAAATTACAGTAAACACCAAACGCATGTACTATTAAATGATTTATCTATATCTGATATAAATGCAACATCTGGTTGGCTCTATCTTAGCTGACTATCCTTAAACTCGTCTAGTCTAGTGTGATGGTAATTAAAGGTCGGGGTTGATATTCTATCCGGGTGTAATGAGTATTTTCGCTATATGTTTTTACACTCTTATATACACGTAAATTTGAGTACATTTCCTCTAGGTTCTACCTTATTCTTTGTTGCCCTATTAATGTAAATAATAATAATATTTAGCACCGCATCTTACTACCCGTTCGGATTATACGCTTTTAAGTACTAATTACTCTAATGGATTAGGAATTGGGAANTACACTCTTATATACACGTAAATTTGAGTACATTTCCTCTAGGTTCTACCTTATTCTTTGTTGCCCTATTAATGTAAATAATAATAATATTTAGCACCGCATCTTACTACCCGTTCGGATTATACGCTTTTAAGTACTAATTACTCTAATGGATTAGGAATTGGGAAGGCTAAATTAGAGGAAGTGAGCCCGCATTTGCGTGGAGGGAGAGTGGAAAACCATTTAGGAAAAAACACCCCCAGTTCACCCGACCGAGTTTCGAACCTCGATCTCCCCGTCCTCAGCAGTCGAGCTCAACACGACCAGCGCGTTAGCCAACTACGCCACCGAGGCGGGTATTAATGTAAATACACCTTGGGTGAAAAATAAGGAGAAACTGATGAATAAAAGCATTTCCGGGCAAGGATGACTTTTTAAAAAGTATTTAACGTACCTTTTTTGAACCGACTCATATCAACACAATACTTATAAACGAACTTAAATCTAGAATAAACACAACAACCCATTCTCCAGTCACTAGTTTATCACTGTTAAAAGTTAAATCTACATTTCACCAATGATTTGCCGGATAACGAACACATGACTATTAGATCCTCACGCATACGTGCTAATGACTGAGCTAAGGCGTCGTATTTAAGTAGCACACGATAATCAAACAAACGGTTCTCATAAATCTAAAAAAAAACATACACATCCTTTTAACTTTTACTTAGTTCTAAAAAAAAGGGGGGGGGGTTTCTCAGAGCTTAAAACATAAACATCCTTACTTAACAGATTTCCTAGAGATGCCTTTTAAGCAACCGTGAAAGGTTACGAAGTTGTTAAACAGATGTTCATATTTCAAACTGGTGTGCATTCATGACAACCAAAACGCTGGGAGGATACGAGACGTTCTCTTTCTTTGTCTATTAGCTCTTATTATAGCCAAGGAAACTTTGTTAGTTCCTATAATATATGATAAAGGGGGGAGGGGGGACGAGAGTAAGATAACTGGAACCTTAGAACGCTCTGGAAATAGATCAAAACTGTCCGAACAAGCTGCAACGTTAATACTATCAAGAATGAACATGCTGTGCATTATCTATCTCTCTCTCACTTTTTCTCCCGGTTTAATGGTTGAACAATGGATTTATACTCGCTGCTCAAGAGTTGAAAGAGTGAGAGAGAAAGACTATCCCACCCACTGCATCTTCCCTCATTCTATCTTGATATTTCTTCATCATTCCATGTCTACTCCTTTGTTGTGTGTGTCCTCGTTTTCCGTACCTTCAGTCACTTTTTCCCGATGGAACTGTTGAGGATAAAACCATAGAGCGAATTTGTCAATACAAAATATCATTTTTTATAACAAATTTCCCTGATAAAAGTGTAATATCTCATCTCAATCGGTAGCACGTCACCTACTTATGAGATAACGACACCAGGTTTGATTCCCAAAATGGCCGAAAGATAATCACTTTTCCGTCAGAGCTGGCGGGGACAAAGCGATAGAGCGAATTTGTTACAAGGAACAACTTTTAAAAACACTGACAAGAGGCCAATATCTTATCTCATTCAGTAGGAGGTCTGCTTACTGAACTAAGAGAACCAGTTAATTTAAATTAGTTGAAAAATGATATCTAGGCACGAGGATTGAACCCGGGACCTTTGACATAGTGTGCCAATACTTTATCACTGAGCTATCCAGGAGGTGTTTAGGATTCACTGTCCAAATAATTTAAATTAGTTGAATTGTAGTCTCTTCCTTACGGATATTCTCGGATTTACAATGGTTGGCAACCTTTATATTGATATTAAATATTGTAAGTTCGCTTTAATTACATACATACACAACTAATCACGTCTTTCCCTTACGGTGTTGGCAAGAAACTGGTTATATAGCGATACATAATCTATATATCTTAATTCATCCTCACTATCTTTCTCCACACTTCCCTTTCCTAACATACTCACTTCGCTTCACCAACATCCATCCATAGAGTCATACGTGATCTTTTATTCTTACAATTCTTAATGTTTCTCTTTTTCACACATTTATCTACAATATCTTACCGTGCCTTACATGGCCTACCCCTTTCTTTTTATCCATACACTCTACCTTCATATACTTTCATTCATCATCTCAACATGTCCAAACAAAGGTAAAACTCTTCTTTAACATTGGCCTATTGGATTCCCTTTCAAACCGCACTCCTTCAGCACCCATTAATTACATATTCTGTCCATACGAGTTTTTCCACATACATTTCTTAGATATCTAATTCCAACCGCATTCACCTTGCTCTAGTGTTCCTAATAACAAACCCACGCTTCACATCCGTAAAACAATGTTGTCGTTGATACACTTTTATAATATATATTATACTGCCATCTTTGC
Source organism: Timema californicum (assembly GCA_902141385.1). Classification (NCBI taxonomy): domain Eukaryota; kingdom Metazoa; phylum Arthropoda; class Insecta; order Phasmatodea; family Timematidae; genus Timema; species Timema californicum. The sequence continues at coordinate 20,385 of CABFOW010007366.1, read as the reverse complement.
CTCTTTCGATACTTCAGGTGACCTGGTGGTCTAGGGGTAAGGTGTCGGACATCTGTGCTTGGGGTCCGGGGTTCAATCCTCGGTCCCGGCACAGATTTATCCTATTACCAAACCCTTCCTTAACCTCTGACAAGACGTATATTAATCAAAACTTGTGAATGTGGGGAATGCCAGGCCTCAACCGTGGTTCGGATCCCATGTTAATCTGTAGGCTCTTCATTCCATCTCACAATCACTCTACCATTACACATTAGCGTAAGGGTATATAACCCAAATGGGTAGTAAGACGTGGTTCTAACAATAATAATAATAATACTTACCCGCCTTGGTGGCCTAGTTAGCTAACGCGCTCGTCGTGTTGAGCTCGACCGCTGAGGATGGAGATCGAGGTTCGAATCTCGGTCGGGTGAACTGGGGGTGGTTTTTCCTAAATGGTTTTTAACTCTCCCTCCACGCAAATGCAGGTTCACTTCCTCTAATTAAAAACCTCCCCAAATCCTAATCCAGTAGAGTAATTAGTACTTAGAGCGTATAACCCGAACGGGTAGTAAGACGTGGTGCTAAATATTATTATTATTAATAATAATACTTCATTCTTTGAAATAGTCCACATACATCAATTTACTTTCCGAAATGGATTCACTTGTATGTCAATTTCACCATACATCCTTCCTTTTTCACTGAATATTCTGTTTTATTTATGATTTAATTACAATTCTGTTTTAACTACAATATTGTATTGAGTTCAGCCCACCGGAGTAGCATATGGCTATGGTATCTGGTAGCTCACAATACTATTGGTCGCTCATATGTAGCTGTCAGTTCCAACATGTCCATAACAGATTCTACCTTAAACTATGCAATTTTTTCAATTGATTTGAGTCTATTCAGTTGTGGTCTCCTCTATATGAACAGTACCAGAATTAAAATAATTTGCAACTATTAAGGGACTTAGGTTTTATTTTTTTTTACTTCAAAAAAATGTATCATTAAGGAAATTATGGTTACCCCTTTCACAGTGATTAAATTATTGCCTGGGGAGTTGGTGTTGTGTTTGTTATAGACTTAAGTTAGTTTGTAATACTTGTGTTGATATAATCAGTTCACCCATAAAGTGAGTGGTAAATACCATAATACACTAAGTGCTATAGTTCACCGCCAAAATTCACTTTATTTTTCCGTTCTTCACATATTACTACCCGTCTGGTCTATCAGAGTTTTCACAGTCATGAGGAATAAGTAAAATATAATTTTGATTAAGAGTATCCACATTTTTCAAAGGGAGAGCAGAAAACATATAAATAAAATTCATCTCAATACAGGGTTTTGAACCAGGACCTCCACGTCATCGTCAAACCAGATTAAGACAATACTGACTATAATGGCTTACTTGTTCATGTCCCTTTTGAGAGATTAAACGGGAATACTCTGGATAAATGATACAATCGCATATTAATTCTAAAATGGTTAATATTGATAGTGTGGTTAAGAATAACCAATTTCACTACTCCAGAAATTATTCAGCGACACGTCAACTAAATTAAGATGAATGCCCAAATTATTCACTACTTCAAAGATAAATTAAATATTTGTCTGGAGGGTAGTGAAAAGTAGCCACAATAATCCTTCAATAATCCTAGGTTAGCTTGGTTAAACAAACATTTGGCAAAATATTGTATCAATTTAAACGCTTTAATTAACGTGAATTTTCTAAATATAATGATTATATGTAAACATGAATTGACAAATGATTTAATTCTCTAACAGACAACACCTGGTCTTCCAATCATAAATTTATCACCATGCAAACAGGAAAGCTCAGTTTCACTAATGATACATTTTTGGACATACTGGGAATAGAAACTTGACCCTAGGATCAGTAAGCAGATGCATTATCTACCTAGACCTATCCAGCCCGGTGTAGACGTATGGTATCGTTCTTTATGTTTAGTTTTTTATATTATTTTTTATCTTTAAAATTGCTACATATTTTAAAAAAAATATCTAAACGAAAAATTGGTTGTAAACTATAGGGCTAGGTAGATTTTTAAATAATTTACCTTAGTTAATTTTGGCTGGAAAGGATATTAAGGTGTCGTTGGACCTAAAATAGAAATAGATCAATGGCAGTACAATATAAAAAAAACACTCCATTATCAAAAGTACTTCGGCTACCTTCGACTTAATCTGTTTAAACCTTCTATCGGTTACATTCTCAATCATTCTTAAAACACTTTGGTAGGTAAAACAAATACTACAATAATTTAAATTACAAGAATTAATTCACTAACAATTGTCCCTCTAGTATAAGTGTTTCTTTACAACTAATTACTTAACTAAGGAAAAAAATTGTACTATTTTTAATTTTAAATAAAAACAGTTCTTTAAATTTATTTAAATATTTTTCAAACAAGGCTAAGAAAAAAAAAGATATTTTACACGTAACTCATGCGTGAATTATTTTTAATTCATGTATAAAAAATAGAAATAAGAACAGGAATAAGAAAATAAACATTTTATTTTATTAACACTACATAACTAATGAAAAACCTGGGATTGTTCCATTGTTGTATTTTTTTTGTATTAGGCTCAAATCAGTCTATTTTTTTTATCACCGCATCCTATTAATTGTTCAGGTAATACGCAACTGTACTATTACGCTAATGAGTTAAGGATGAGGAAGGTTGAATTTTGAAGAAGTGTAACCACAGTTGCATGGAGGGAAAACCATTTAGGAAATACCACCCCTAGTACATCCAGCTAGAATTAGTACGAATATAGAATTTTTCGATGGATAGAGGATTCTAGGTATTTGAAGATTGAACGCCAACCTCTAGTTTTTTTTCACCGTCTTTCAACGCTAATGTTAAGACATTTCCAAAAAGTTGACCCTTTTGTTATTACCCCCATATAAATAATCCGTTAAATAGTCTGTATCCTCACAGCCGGTTACATGAATAAAGGCATCAGTATCACCCTTTTTTTAATTTCTTGGTAACCATAAGTTTTCAGTTTTGAATTCTAGCAAAATAAATCTAGTTTAAAAAAAATGGATTCTCACGCTACCTTCATGCAAATACTTGATCATTTTATCTAGATTATCCTTTCTTCATCCTTATCTCAATATAATAAACATAAGAATAGCCCACTAGCGTAAGACAAGAATTTTTAAAAAAGTGCTAAAACTAATGTGCTAAATTTATGACTGTACGTTGTCAGAATTCGAGCATACAACTATTGAATCAGAGCCTAAGCTCACTATCGAGGAATTAACTCTTTTAAATACTAAAAAATTGTAAATAATGTCTTGGTTAGTAATTTACAATCAGTTACCAAAAATCTATCAGTAGCACGTCTTACTAACGATATATAATGGTCTCAGGTTCATTTCTTGGCATCGCCTATATATTTATTATGGATAAAATAGTTTCTTTCTTGCACAGTAATGAAGTAAAGACTGGGGTTCCGGGTGTTTGTATGTGTTCTCTAATTAAGCTAGTTTGTGAGTCATGTTGTTTATATAATCAGTGGCCTGAGAAAGTGCATGTTAAATACCTCACGATGATAAAAAATGTACGCTTGTGTATACATTTTACTGGTGACCAGGCTCGAATCAAGGCACTTAAGGGGGCCGTTAGTCTCAGTCCACAGCGGGCGTGATCACGCCGATACGCCGGTCACTCACCCGCGTTTCGGACCGGATCAGTTGTCTATAGGAGAAACAGACGCGCAACGTCACCGGTGACTATCCGTCGCGACGCACTCCGAGCTCGCCAATAAAACGTAACAACCGTGAATACATTCGACAATGGTGGCTTGTGGATTTATCTTAGTTCCATTTTTATAGGAAGATATTTATCTAAAAGCTAGAAAAGTTTTTAAAACTATTTGAATATATTAATACGTCAAGCCATGTGAACTAAAACCGTCACTTTTGATACAGTAGCCCCATGGCTTCTTTGGTGCTGACTGACAGCTTTGAAAAGTTACCAGACCAAATTATGTATTCCTACGCCGAATTTAGGTATATACCTAAATGTTGACTGTCAGAAGTCAGCTGTGAGCTGTCAATCAGCACCAAAGAAGCCATGAGGCTACTGTAGATATTATTAATATCAATAGAATAACATATATAATATGGTAGCATATTATCAATACGTAAGAATATGTTTGTATTTTCTTGAAGTTTCTTCATGTCAAGATACTATTTTACTACACACATACCTAGTCACGCCGTTCAGTTACGGAGTAGGCAAGAAACTGTGTATACAGCTCAAAAAACAACTCCGTACTTAATCCATCCTCATTAACTTTCTCCTCACTTCCCTTATCCTTGGTCAATCCCTTCACCTCAACAACATCCATACACCGAGTCATACTTGTGCTCTTTTATTCTTAGAACTCTTAATATATCTATTTTCCCACATTCGTCTACAAAATTTAGCTGCATCTTACATAGTCTACTCCTTTTTGATCCACACACTCTACCTTCATATATTTGATTCGTCACTAGAGACACACTCATCTTCTCAAAACACCCAAACCAACGTAAGACGCTTCTTTCACATGGACCTAACGGACTCCATTTTAAATCACACTTCTTCAGCACCCCTTCATTACTGACGCTGTCCATAAGAGTTTTTTTACACATACATTAAAAAATATATATATCTCATTACAACCACATTCACCTTGCTTTTGTGTTTTTACCGACAAACCCATGCTTCACATCCATAAAACAGTTTTGGCGTTAACACACTTTTAAATACTGAAATGTTTTTCTTTTTTCCTCTTTCAATACTTCTTCATTGTTTGCAATAGTCCACATACATCCAACTACTCTCCCGAGACACATTCACTAGACAGTTGATTTCACCATCTAGCCTTGAACTTTTACAAAACATTCTGCCCAGATACACAAACTCATTCTCTTGTACTCTACTAATATTTATAATATCTTTTATATGTTTAAAACATAAGGCGTGATTTATTTTGACATTGAATACCGAAGATGGTCCCGGCACAGATTTATCTGAGTACCAAACCCTTCCTTCATCTCTGACAAGACATCTTGTGAATGTGGGGAATGCCAGGCCTCCACCGTGGTTCGGATTCCACGTTAAACTGTAGGTCCTCCATTTCATCTCACAATCACCCTATCATTACACATTAGCGTAAGTGCGTACAACCCGAACGGGTAGTAAGACGCGGGGATAATAATAATAATAATAAAAATTATAATCATACCGAAGATCTATACCCTGATTTTGGTTGTGAGGACAATAAAGAAAATTCAAACATATTCCTTTGCGGCCAACATTGATAACATTTTTTATTCCAATTTTGTTTTTCTATAGGTATTGATAATATTTATCATAAGTGACTGCTACAGATAAAATGTTTTGATGTATGAATATATTAAAATTGATTTAATAACTTTAGTAAAAAACTACTTTTACCCCTACCAAAATCATACTATTTATTACCTAATTCATAAAATAATCTTATGTAATGAGGATGTGCCAAAAATTCACAATTTCAAAAATAATCCCCGTTTTGCTATAATATTTGAGGTGATAGAGGGCAGACAAAGAGGTTGAATTGCAATCAAATGTATCGGTACCCACCTGAAGGGAAAGATCGAACAATTCCTATTGCATTCGGTCAGAGATACTCTGCCAGTTTTCAGGGTTAAAAGTCAAGCATCCTAGCTTTGTAGTTGTGTTTGTGGTTGATCAAAGGGCCGTTGAGTTGGAGAGAACAATTAACCAGGTTAGTCTCGCCAAGTTGGGCCTGGCAACATTCCACAAACCGCCACTGGTACACAGAGGACCATAAGAAATACCACACTCACACTATGGCCTATGCACATCAATATAATCACACGAGATTAATAAAACGGTATAAACAATCAAATTTATGAATGGGAGGAACTTTTAATAGTGAAAAAAGCTACCAAAACTATTTTTAAACATTAATAAATCAATTCATGTGATCTGCAGTTGTCGATTTTGAGAGATATAATCATTACACATTTCATATAACTAATAGTAAATTAAATAGTTATTCACCTGCTTCAGTGGACACATTGCCTAAGGCGTAACTTTCGTGTTGGACTAGACTGTCGATGATGTGGAGACCGGGATTAAAATCCCCGTCGAGTGTACTAATGGTGGTTTTCAAAAATGGTTTTCCACCCTCCCTCCACGAACATACAAGTACACTTCCTCTAAATTAAGCCATAATGATCCCTTACCGATTATTGTAGTTAGTACCTAGGCGTATAGCTCGAACGGGTTGTAGGACGCATTGATATATATGTGTGTGTGTGTGTGTGTGTGTGCGCGCGCGATATCAAGGCTGACCACACAACTATTGTTTATATTTTCTCAGGTTTATTTCCGGGAACAATAGAATTATGTTGGATATGAATGGACACATCTGACAGCTAGAATAAAGTTTCTAAAGCTGATTTCACGTATTAATATGTCAAGTCATGTGATCTAGAGCTATCATGACTGGGTTCATTTCACGGTGCAATAAAAAAGTAGATTAGTTACTATAAAAAAAATTGTACTGCAGATTTGCAAAATAAATAAAAAATTAGAAGAAAAATCACAAAACCTTTTGACTTTATATTGGGACTTTACTATAAACCCTCTTTCTTAGACAAAACAAGAAACTTGGCTTGGACAATTCTTTGGCTAGGTACGACTATTCTTGTAATTTAACTCTTTTTTCTCGTTGGAGGCCCCACCCCCAAACCCACGTTGGGTTTTCTTTGCAAGTGGATGTAAACTAACGTAATTCCAGAGCCGTTTTTTGATAGGTCTTACCGTTTAGCCACAAGAGACCTCCAATGATAGGTCCACACCAACTTTAAAGTTGATCCGCCATTTTGAATTATTTTTGGGATTTAAAACTTAATTTTTTTAGTTTTTTGGAATCTTACATCGGTTACAGGCTAGAAGCTTCAAGTTTACCAAATTTCAAGTTTGTAGCTCATCTGCAAGTGGGTAAACATTAATGTCAGTGAGTGAGTCAGCCATGTGGCTTTATAGTAGTATAATCTGTAAATACTACTTTAAAACAAATTAAGGGTACGGGGGGAAACAGGGTAAGTCCAATTTTAACTAATATTGAGTAGGTTCTACCATCTATTAGACAATTACGAGACCTTTCTAGTTATCTCGACAGTATGTTATTATGGTTAAAAGAGGTCATCGTCATATCTAAATGAACTAAAAAAAAAGTTTACTGGGTTCCTTAACGACGTTCCACAATTGAAGATTATAAGCTATTTCGTGAAGTGGGTTGTATCTTAACTTGATGGGCCTAAGCAGTCTGAAGCACTGTCACACACATCAATATACAAAATAGATAGACAGGAAAGAAAATTATAAGTTCACCCTGAGAGGGCTCTTGTCGGTGTGTTGACAACCCTTTCCCTCTTCCTCTGACAAGTTTACAAACTCACTTTAATATTTGCTCCTTGAAAACATTTAATTTATTTTTAATTTTACCTTTTTACTTGTTTTTTATTCTAGATAGACATTTGCTACCACAGACTTTTTTAATCCACTTCCAGACGGGAAGACTCCTACAGGCCATTTTTATGACCAAGACAAATAGCCTAATTTGTAGAGGATTTGTAAAAATAATTAACAGAAGAAACATTCAAAGATAAAAAAATATTGTGACATGGTAAGATTATTTTTAGAATTATTTAAGAATTTATTAGTTTGGTTTCAACATTATATGTTTAAAACTCACTGAATAGAACGTAAATTCACTACCATGGGGTAGGTATCCTATCATGACTGGTCATGACGTCACAGGTGAGCAATATTTTTATGATGTTTGAGACATTAAATTTATCTTGTAAAATGTGTGTAGTGTGTCTCTCCCTCTTTTACACCTGTACCCTTAAAATATTAATCGTTTTGTGTTTATTTCCCACTAGCCGTGTGTTCTATTTCTACTTTATATATATTTTTTTAGCGCCGCGTTTTACTACCCCCTCAGGCCATACGCTTGTGTTCTGCTTACACTAATGGTTTTTAGGGATGTTTTATTTATATAAAGAGTACCTGAATTTCCGTGGAGGGAGAGTGGAAAACTCACTCAACCGAGATTCGAACCTTGATCTCCCCATCATAGGCAATCTTCTGATGGTCCTAGCTGTCACTACCTAAATAGGGTTAATTGCCAAAGATGGGGAGATCGGATCGAATTATGGTAGGGTTTACAGTGTCTTTCTCTAATTAGCTTCCACTCTGGCTCCATACGCAAATGCGGATACATGTAATCAGAGCTATGTCTATAATAAACTCATTACTACAAAATAAAAACACAGTTATAATATTAGTCTGGATACCTTTATTTACTTGAGGTAATTGTGATTTTTAAACTAATAACATTCATCTTCTAATACAATTAATTGTTAATAGTTGGTGACCTGGCGGTCTAGGGGTAAGGTGTCAGAATTCTGTGCTGGGGTCTAGGGTTCAATCCTCGGTTCCGGCACAGATTTATCTGATTGCCAAACCCTTCCTTCACCTCTGACAATACATCTTGAGAATGTGGGAAATGCCAGGCCTCCACCGTGGTTCGGATTCCACGTTAAACTGTAGGTCCTCCATTTCATCTCACAATCACCCTACCATTACACATTAGCGTAAGTGCGTATAACCCGAATGGGTAGTAAGACGCGGTGATGATAATAATAATAATAATAATTGTTATATATTACCCGTTCCAAACATATCTATATAATACTAGTATAATACCTACACATTAAATTAAACTAAGAGAATACGGCTATATTAACTGATTGAGTAGCAAGACAAAGCCAGTATGAATTTGGTTGACATATCTATGACCGCCATCTGGAACTAAACTTGGGTCTTCTAACTTTATCATGGACTACTTTAACCACTTGGCCACCATAGCGAGCAAGAAAGTTTTCTCGTTGTAAAATATTGAAAGTGAAAAGTAATATTAAACTATCTTAATCAATTTTTATTTTCACAGGTTTTTATCAAACAAGCTATATATTCTTTTTTTACGAATTAAATATTTTCAGGGTTATGTCAATTAATATCTTACCTATATTTAACAGAGCTGAGGTCATTTTTTTCTTTTCTTTTAGTTTTCAATATTTTACATGAAGTGACTAACGTCAGCGTTTCTAAAATTTGGCCGGAAAGTAATGTCACGTAACCTTCTCAAAGCTATTTTCTCTTGAAACAATTATTCAAATTTTATTTTTAAAATAATTCCATTCACTTCCCTCCTCCCGTCATGTTCAACCTCTGGCTCTCCTATAATCGTCCTCTAGGAGTCGGAAATCAGGGGAGATTTATTGGGCAGGGGAATAGGGTGTACACCTCCCCCCAACCCCCAAATTACTAGCTACTGGGAGAGTCCAAAGTGGGAATCGATATCAGAGAACATTGTAGTACTTGGAACAAAATTCAGGTGTGGATCGATATTTCTTTTTGGTACAAACGCGGTATAAAAAATAAGGGTAAAAGTACTAAAGGTTAAAATATATAGGGGATGTAGTGCGTAAAGAGAGTGATAAACCATTAATTAATAAAGTAACACCTCTTCACACACTGCCAGGATTATAACCCCAACCTCCTCGTTGCCAGTGAACTAGACAAAACCACATTGAAGCCTCTTTTTGCGCACCCTGTCTTTGCGCGTGGTATTTTTCAATCGTGATATTATACTTTAATAAATTCGTAGTGCCATATGGTCACTCGTGTTAGACTAAACTACTGTGTTTACTTAGGGTAGTTTTTTCAAAATGGTTTTTTACACTCTTCCTGCAAACAAATGCAAGTATACCCAACCTAAATTCAACCTTTATAATTCCTAGCACATTAGCGTAAATAATAAATATGCGTATAACCCGAACGGGTAGTAAGAAGCATTGCTAACAAAAAATATAGTAATAAAAACTGTAGCGTTATTGAACAATACATTTGAACGCCGACTATTGGAATCTTTAGTATCCGGATTGCCAACTAACTGAACCACATCAATCAAGACGTAAACTCCCCTCCACTTTTAGAGTCAGATCACGTGGTCTTTATTCCTGTTTATTACTATACCATTTATCAATACAATGGAGAAAGGATTAATAGTTCATTACACTTGCTGTCTCAGGCCTTTATACACTTTAGCTTGTCTAGAACTATACCCAAATATTCCTACGAATAGATTAATCTGAGGACTATAAAAGTTATTATTATCTATATTTGTATTTTTTTTAAAGGTGCTCGGAATTTTCAGTCGGGAAAATCTAGAAGGGAAATGAGAGCAAGGATTGGACAAAAGGGGGCCGAGTAGGGGAGAATGTATCGCAAGCACAGGTACACCACACGTGTCAGACCAATTTGCAGTAATACGAACCAAATCCCGAAGCAGTTTGTTCACCATGACCTCGCTTCAGCAATGGAGTGGAAAATCTTAGGTTTACTGGCCTTTCACCGTTCTTTTTGATCAGGGAAAAGAACGAGTTGGCATACTAGTTGAGCGAAGGACGGTCGCGATCAACCTAAGTGACTACGTGCTGAAAGCTCTCAGGCTGAATGTGTATATCTGCTTACTAGAATTATCTGAAAGGCACAATATGGGTGCATCAAAAGAGTTCCATTGTTTGTTGTCACTGGCCACATATGGCAACACCACTTGTGGGTTCGTTCAGGGACGACACATCTCTATTTCAATCAGAGTTGTATTATGTTTGTATCCCAACCAACCTAATCTAATCCTGTGTTTGTAGTATTTGATTGATTGTAATAATTGCTCCAAAGAAATCAGGACAAGGATCACATTGGTCGAGGAAGCTTTCAACAAGAAGAGGTCACTGCTCATCAGCAAGTTGAGCTTGGAACTGAGGAAGAAACTGATGAAAAATGGTATATTTGGAGCATCGCACTGTATGGAGCAGAAACTTGGACTCTCAGGAAGATGGAAAATAAATACTTGGGAGAGCTTTGAAACATGGTGCTGGAGAAGAATTGAGTAATTCCGGTGGACAGACGGGTGGCAAATATAGAAGTCGTAATTAAAGTGGTTGAGGAGATAAACATTTTGGTTGTGATTCTTCGGTGGAAGGCAAACTGGATCGGACACGTCCTAAGGAGGAACTGTTTTATTCACAACGTAATAAAAGGAAAGGTTGAGGAAAAGAGGAGCTTAGGAAGAAGGAGGATTCAAATATTGGATGACTTAAAGGAAAGAAGAAAATTATGAGAGCTGAAAGAGGAGGCAGATGAGAGGGTGCATTGGTGGTCTAAGTTCATCGACAAAAGGAATGGACCTGTCATAAGACAAAACACTTAGTAATAACAATAATAGTAATAATAATAGCCATAATTTTAAAGAATAAGGGGGTTGTTTAAAATAAATGTATGTCATTTTATCACTGTATGAGGTTCCCCCCCCTCCCCCCCTGTGCGCTTTTGACATTATGTTTCTCTTCCTCTTGTGCGCTTTAGATGTTTTCCAGGTCAAAGTCTACCCATCTAATTAGTAAACACGTATCTCCTAAGCTCCCTATTATCATACTTGAGTCCTCCATTAGCCATTCTCCTTGGTTACGAGTGCCCTCAACTCTGTCAATTATACTGTAACCACGCTATAGAATCATGACAAGTGGCTACGATGGTAAAAAAAAATCGCGTTGATTGATATACATATATTTTAGGAGGAATAATAATATCGATAATGTTTTAAATGGTATTTAAAAAGCATTCACCTTTCAATACCATCAATATTATAATACAATTTTCATAGAAATAACTTTATATGATAGCTAAAAAAATTACAAGATCTAATTTTACTTATTTATACGTCAAGTCATGTAATTTCAGCTGTCTCATTCGATAGATATTATCAATACATATAAAGTTATATTAATGTTATAGTATATATATATATATATATACATATATTAATAAAATAACTACCCAAATCCCGCCGTTACCTTGTGGAGTAGGGCAAGAAACTGTGCATCTAACTTAAAAAATCACCTCTGCACTATATTCATCCTCACCAACTTTCTACGCACTTCCCCATTCTTGCATACTCCCATGGCTTCAACAACATTCATACACAGAGTCATATATGCTCTTTTATTCTTAAAACTCTTAAATGTTTCTCTTTTTCATAAATATGTTTACATCATTTAGTCACATTTCTCCAGTGGAAAAATATAGTTTAATTTTCTTCACATCGTGATATCAACAGCTGTTGAATATCTGTCACGAGCGTTAGCGACATTAGATGAAAAACTTTTAAAAGGAGTATAAAAAGTCGTTAATAAATTCCAGGACACCTTTTACAGATATTCAACAACTGTGGCTATCACTTTGTGAATAAACCTAAAATATTTTTCTAGCGGAGAATTATTTGATCTATTTTGACCAAATAAATTTTCTGATAATAAACAAAACCTGCAAAAATACTGATATTTTCTCGCGTCTCCTACATGCTCACCTTAGGAATAAAAACAATGGTGATTTCTTAAAAGGTATTGTTCTTTGTTGTCACGATAAAATATGCAACTAGAAACATACCATTTATACTCCCACGCTTTGGCGATATAGAAAAGGTAGTTAATTAGTAATTAATTATACATTATTAATCTACGAATCGGTATTCACTCTGTGATTAGTTATGCTATTTGAGTGTGATGCAAACCAACATCTTCTTATATAAATTATGCAAGATGTTTGAAAACACGGAATGAAAAATGAGGGTTGGATAATTATTTATAAGCCCGTGGAAAAGAAAAAAAAACACAAGAAAAGTCACTTATCCAAGACATCTACCGTTTATTGTCAAGGAATTGGGTTGATAAGGATTTGGTGGCCGAATGATCTAAGGCGTCGCTATAGTGTTAGGTTGGCCTGCTAAAGACTAAGAGATTGGGTTTCGAATCCCGTTTGGGTCTACTGAGAGGAGTTTTACTTAAAAGGTTTCCCACACTTATTTACACGAAAATGCAGGTAGATAACCTATACAATTTTTCCTTCCTCACCCCTATTCTATTAAAGTAATTATCAAACAGTTGACGTTGTTTTGTACAGTTGTTGCCAAGTGTAGCCAAAGAAAGAAATTGGGTGTATTGGGATATTAATAATTCCTTCAGAAGACCTGCAGTTTCCTCAAATGTTGTCGCCAAGTTTATCCAAAGGAAGAATTGGGGGATGCTGGAAGATTAATCATTCCTACAAAAAAAAACTGCAGTTACCCAAGAGGTTGTCATTGAGTCTAACAAAGAGGAAGAATTAGATGCGGTAAGGGAGAGATATAAGATCATCTTCGTTCCGTAAGACTTGAAACTTCCTTCAAATGTTGTGGCCGAGTATAGAAACCAAACCAAATCTTAGCTACGCCATTGACTGCTTCTACAATGTTTGATCCACAGAGGTAATAAACTGCAGACCCCTCTGTCTGAATCACACCTATACGAGGATGCAAAGGCAGTAAAGGCCCCCTCCCACACCATATCCTCACGTCTTGTGAAGAAGAAGAAAAAATAACAGCACGAGTTTCTTTTACAAGCAAGAAGGTGTTAGGAGGGTGAGGAAAAAAAGGCCTATTCTTAACCCGTTTCCTCTTTCTACATCTTGAAGTCAACTTTTTATTCCTCCTTCACCCCTTCCACCTCGATTGTACCCTCTTTATTCAGTAGGTTCATCCTGTATTCCTTCCTTTCTTCGTAGTTACGGAGGGAAAGTGAGGATTCATATCGCCAACAAGGCAATTTGTTAAAGAAAGTGAGTAATTTTTTTTTCTTGTGGTTGGAATGAAAAATGTAAGATGTAGGGGGAAAAAAACTTGGTTAAGGGTAGGAAAAACGTGGGATTTGGGGGATTGGTTGGAATTGGAATTGAACTCGTTTTTATAGGTAGGATTATAAATGTTTCACACGGGGGAGGGCAGGAAATGTAAAATACTTTAGACCACGGTGGTTCAGTGGTAAGGTACGCCTAGTAATGGTCTTGTTTACTGTTGTTAGATTCTAATAAGATTCTTAAATACCATGATTGCTTTTTTTTTGGTATGTTTGTTTATGGATGCAGTGCTTATTCTGTTACACAGATTTTATATTTAATAACATTAAAGTGCATCACCGAGTAAAACACTTAAACGCAAGGAATTTAAAATGTTAAATATTTATGCCATAAGTTAAGTTAGTCAACCTTGGTGATCCTGAGATAAAGTTCTCGCCTCAGGATCAGATGTTTTGGGTTAAAACTCAGCCGAGGTCAATGGATATTTCTTGACAGATAGAAATCGGTAGTACATATCATATAATTTAGAACCGCGTCTTACAACCCGTTCGGGTTATACGCTTTAAGTACTAATTACGCTAATGGATTAGGAATTAGGAAGGTTGAATTAGAGTAAGTGAACCCGCATTTTCGTGGAGTGGGAGTGGAAAACCATTTAGGAAAAACCACCCCTAGTTCACCCGACCGAGATTCGAACCTCGATCTCCCCGTCTTCAGCAGTCGAGCAGCTCAACACGACCAGTGCGTTAGCCAACTACGCCACCGAGGCGGGTATCAGTAGTACAGCTTATTTAAAAGGGGAAACCGTCGATTTCATGGCAATTGAGGGCATGTAAAATAGCCTTTAAAGTAAAGTGAAAAAAATCTTTACAATAAAATTGGTAGGTCCTTTTGCACTTGCACATAGAAATTAAGTATAGAAGGCAACGGGAAACCACCACACCTTCTGAAACCTCCCTTGTACATAGGATTTCTGCCAGATGGTATAGGCAGAACTAACCAGCCAAAAGTTTGAGTAAAAGCCCAATTCCTGATGGATATAAATCACAAAAAACTAATCTTACGGTTAAGAAGAAGCTAAGTTAGTTGAAAAGTCATGTTCCTAAATAATCATGGATTCAGAAACTCCAACGATGGGCTCATGAAAAAAACGTCAATATTATCTAGTCTGGCTTGCCAGTCATGGTTGTATACTTGCTGGTTATACTAAGGGTGGTAGTTTCTACTAAAAAGGTTTCCAAATTTTCCCCCATGTAAGCTCGGATGCACTTCCTATAAATTCTACCTTAATTCTCCCTACTCCAACAGTTTAGCTAAATACCTATATCTAGAACGGGTGGTAGTAGTAGTATATCGTGCAATAAAATAATAAGATTAATATTAATGTTGAATACTTTTAATTTAAAAAAAAAAGTTTCAAATTGACTTAATTTCTTAGATTTTTTTGGGAATTGCCCTTCTTCTTTCGTTATCCATCAACACTTGCGGGAACTGTAGTTTGAGTCAGTCGATTTTGGTCATTTCCTCCCCCAAGCGTTGGTGGGTTTGGAGATTGGTCTTGTATTGGAAGGGGGTAGGGTTTAAGGGTTGGAAGGGTGAACTCTGTGATGGGATAAAAGGGGGGGGGAGGGGGCAAACCCTTTCCTCCCGTTACTGAAGAACGTCGTCAATTCTTTCCGCACGACCGCTCTTTCGAAGCTGATGGTGCAACTAGCTCTATTTCGGACACGAGGTTCCCTGAAATACCCCTAGACTGACGCAACCCTTCTGACAAATAGGATAAAGGCCAACAGGAGTTAGTAGCTAGGCGTTAGCGTGCTATTATTTTTTTATTTCTCATAGTACATAATATTAAGTATTGTAATCGGGAACATTCTTAATTTCAGGATTAGTGCGAACCTTGAAGTTTTATGTAGCCTCTAAACCCATAAAACTAATAATAATAATATACTTTAATGTCAAAGATAAGGCTTCTGACTTTTCTTACACCAGGCCGGAAATTAAAATTAAAATATAAGCTTAAAAAATGCACATAAAAACACACAAATAATTACATAGAAAAACTAGATCTAAAATACAGATATAATACATAACATGGAAACGCAGTGAGATTATTATTATTTTATTCAACACCACGTCTTACTACCCACTCGGGTTATACACCTATGTACTAATTGCACACAATGTATTAGAGAGTAGGGAGGTTTCAGTTGTAGAAAGTGCACCAACTTTTGTATGGAGGGGGAGTGGAAAGTCATTTAATGAAAACCGCCCTTAGTGCACTCAATCAGGATAAAACCCCCGATATCCCAGTCTCTGGCAGTCCAGTCTAACACGAGAGTAGCACGTTAGGCCATGAAGCAACCGAAGTTAGTGTAACATTATTATTAAGGTTGATATGCTATATTGGGACATTATTTTAATTTTTTTACCCTAGCCCTAAAATTAAGGGTAGCTTACAACTGACTAACTTTTGAAATTTGGACATTTTTCGTGGGTTTTTCTATGTAAAATAAGGATTTGTTAATTTCACTAAAACAAATTATTTGAGGTAAGTAGTTTACTAACTGGAATTTCAAAATTTATATATATTTTTTTTAAATAGCAATTTTGTTCAAAATTTAAAACTGAAAAGGTTTTTTTTATTATTTTAAAAATAGGTATTTTTTTGTGGATAACTTACTAAAGAGAAGTTTACTTATAGCTGATTTTTGAAACGATGGTAAGAATAAACTATATTAGAAAATTACTAACGATTTTGTCTAATAATTTTAAGTTGTTACATTAAACACCATGGTTATTAATACGTAATATAACCATTAGGCATAATCAAGGCTATTTTAAGAGTAAGTGCACCCACATTGGATTGAAGGAGGACCAAGATTAGCCCAAATATAAACTCACACGACGCCTTTTGGTTACCAGACCAACATTCAAGCCTCAACTTCTCCATAGGTGGTAATCATCTATAGTGAATCTCACGCCTTAGACCACGTATACATCGGTGCAGGTATAAGGGTGATTTACTCTAATCCATGGAACTGAGGATCAAATAAACAGGCCCATATTTATGGGGAAAGCTTTATCTCACAGCCATAAAGTTACTAGATACACTTTCACGTATTCATACGTCAAGTTATGTGATCTTCACTTGTTAATTTTGATAGATATTATCAATAACTATACAATAACACCAATATCTTAGTAATATATTAACAACGTTGAACAAAAAAAAAAGATTGTAATTTCTAACAGGCTTTTCCTATTAATTGGACTAAACTTAACGTTGGTAAACCTTATTAATTAACTTAACTATTAAATATAAAAATATTGTTACAAATTAATAAACTAGAGTCCAAAACTTTGGTTCAGTTGGTAGTCTATCTACCTACTGAGCTATGGATTCCGGATTCGATTCATGGTATGGCAACAAAATGTTTGGTTTGTAAAATGTACGTTTTCCCTTTCATAGTGATAAATTAATGACCTGGGTTTGGTGATGTGTCTTTTCTAGACTTAAGCTATTTTATAAGCCGTGTGCTGGTATAACCAGTCAGTTTATAACTATAAGGTGAGATTGTGTGTTGATGACGTCAGAAAAGGTAAAAAAATGCAGTTTTTATGTAAAAACTTTTTTTTTGGTAAAACGAAATCAAATAATTCTCCAGTAAAACAGAGTCTAATTTTCTTCACACCGTGATAACAGTTGTTGAATATCTGTCAAGGGTGTTCAGGAATGTAATGACAACTTTTTTATTTTCATTTAAAAACTTTATCATCCAATGTCACTATGCTAATGACAGATTTTTAACGATTGTTTATTTTGGACAAAAAATATATTGCTATAAAAAAAACTGCTCCTCTACTCTTCCACCTTAAATACCTCCAATAAAAAAAAACGCATGATTATATTTAGGTATAAAATATATACATGGAATATTCAATTAATGAAATGGAGACATATTCCGATGGTCGTATGTTGTTTATATATATAAATGTGGTGGGTTTAGCATCGGATGATTTAGTTAGTTCTAATTCAATCAAGTACCATAGGTTGATACAGACACACAATTCATGAGTACGCAAACAACAAACTACAATACAGTTTGTATTCATTCTGCCCTTTGTTCCAATTTCTCCTTGTATATGTTTGTTTGTCCTGGTCCCCTCATTCATGTCTGTCCACCATTTCTCGTCAGTACAGTGAATCGAAGAACATTTCTCATGCTGTTGACAGGATGCTCCTATGATGGAAATTAAAAGTCCAATTGTGGTGATATTTCTTCTTTTTTTTCTTTTTTTTAGTTGGGAGTTTGAGGGGGGTCAGGGTTGAAAGAGGGTAAAGGGGGTCGGAGGGTGGTGACCACACAATAACAGCAGGTGGTCTGGGAGACAATATGGAATCATTGATTGCGAAATTGTGATGCGTTTATTTCCTGATGAATTAGCGGGATAGAAGCTCTATTATAAATTTATCCTTTTTTTTTTTAATATTTGGTTTGTGGTTACATTTTCAAAACATGATTATTTTGGTATTGGGAATAATCAAAATTGATGAGTACGATATGTTATAAAAATTTAGGACATAGGTTTTGACAGTAAATAACTACGCATCTTTAAATTTATTTAGTTACAGTAAAATACATTGCAATATAGAGCAGCTACATATTTAAAGAACATACGTTCAATTCACATTGATTGAAATATGTTAGTATTGGGGCAGGTGCTGGTTGTATTTTATAATTTCTGAAGCTAAAGTTAGATCTTAAACACACGCTTTGTTATATTTTGGGAAGATTTTTCAGTACTTGTTACTACCCATTCAAGCTGTGCCAATATACATGGTGATTCTAAATTCTCTGTACCAAATTTAATGGGAAACAGACCTCTTTTGCCAACGAATGTTTGTCCGATAACGTCACCCTAAGGTGCTAGTGGGCACTGTTGGTACATAAATGAAAGGCCGAGAATGTAAAAACATTTTTATATAAAATAGTTACACAGAAATTGCTTAAAGATACATGCCAGATAGCATCGGCGCAATTATTGCGGTACATTATTCCCAGCCCTATATGCTAGATGCATCATGGATGTCAGCCATCTCAGAATTCGTGAAATTCTCCATGTTACATATAATATAAAGTCTACGTAATGTAAAACGATGGAGAAATAAAAAATAGCCATTTGACGCATCACCCAACAGCGCCCTCTCGCGACAAAGGGTGACGACTACGGACATACACTCATCAACGAAAAAGGTTTGTTTTTAGGTTTCCTTATCTCTCATGGAAGGTTGTGCAGAGAGTTTTGAATCATCATGAATATTAATTATTCTAATGGGGTAGAGAAGAGAAAGGTAGAAATTCGTATATACTATATTGATTAGAGCTAGTCTAGAGTACCTCATAGGAGGAGCAGTGTCCACGCAATCTTGAACAAACGTAAGGTAGAAATTCGTATATACTATATTTATTAGAGCTAGTCTAGAGTACCTCATAGGAGGAGCAGTGTCCACGCAATCTTGAACAAACGCTTGACTTTATACACTATTAAATTAAGAGATTGAAAAAAAAAGATTCAAAGAACATTCTCATTGTGTATATTGCTTTTCAAGCTTAGAGTAAATATCATATTGTTATAACCACCGCACATTATTTAAATATTTGTATTGACTGTCGTGTAAGTTGTAGAGAGCTGTATAAACTTACATACCTCGATTGGATGAATGTGCTATCATTGCTGGCATAGAATGTATGAAGTAACATACTCTAGAGGTTGCAGTACTGACAATTCATAACAATGTTTACAATAGCGAGCCCGAAAGGGGTCCATATCGTGGTATACAAGACCTTTACTTTTTGGCATTAAGAGAATCACAATGCCATCTATCTAGCGGGAGGTCACGCTGCCCGACACCTTACCGATACAAAATACATCTTTGGGTCATTGATAGTGTTTGGTCTCCCTTTGTCATCATTGTTTGGTTGTGTAGTTGAAATGTTGGCAACAGTGTCAAGACTTAGAACGGGGTCCTTGTCCCTCCACTTCAAAAGGGACAGTGCTTGATTAGCTCGATTCGAAAGTAGACGTATGCATTCAATTTGTCACGAACAACTCTCACCGGTACAGAATGAGAAAACTTATTAGTTGTAATGGTAAACAATATTACAATCAGTGGCAGCTCGTAGCTAAAATTAGTGGGGGTGCTGCCCCAGAAAATTTTTAATCTTTGTTTTAAAATTGTGTAAAAGGAAAAAAATATATATAAAAAAAGAAAATGTATTCAGGAACTTGATTAAATCTTAACAAAAACACCAAACTTTTGTACTTACTTTGACTTAAATAGTTACAGATCAAGCTTGATCTATTCATCATACTAATATTATAAAGAGGAAAGATTTGATTTTTTGTTTGTTTGTTTGTTTGTTTGAAATGAATAGGCTCCGAAACTACTGGACCGATTTAAAAAATTATTTCACCGTTGGTAAGCTACACTATTCCCGAGTGACATAGGCTATGTTTCATTTTCAATAAAATTAGGGATGCTTACTAAAACTTGAATAATCTA
>CABFOW010007365.1:13181-24598 GCA_902141385.1 Timema californicum | reverse complement strand
CATTAATCTACCTTTAACTGAAGGGCTAGGTAAAAAAAAGTTTTGTTATATAGCCCTATAATATCTAAATTTTAAGTTTGGACCAAATCCATTAAATCGTTTTGAGTCCGTGACCAGAGAAAGACAGATTTGTAAAATCCACTTTTTGGGGTTTTTGTTCAAATAAAACTTTAAAATTTTCATAATTTCTTAGTCAATTGTTTTCACGATCACAATATTTTTTCCTAATTTGAGTAAGTAAAAATATAATTCCTGCTCTTCTAGAAAGTGGCGTTCATCAAAAGCTGCCGTAGCTTGATGTACACTACAATTCAGACAATAACTGTGGATCAAACCTTGGGAAATTTACTAAACTGGAAAAAACTCAAAAAGTTGAAAAGTATACTTCCCCAGAAAGAAATGTGAAGAATCACAAAGGGATTAAAACCATACCAAGTCAAACAATATTTTTTCCAAAGCCAATAATAAAAATTAACGCTGATTATGGTGTAAATTTACCACGCCAAAACATTGGTGATGAACATTTTCAAGTATATAAAAGAGAATTACTTGATAGTCTGCAACAACCCAAGGAAAAACTAACTATAAGACATCGAATGTCAATTTATAATTCATGTTTCAGAACTATGGTTAAGAAAGGATACAACGCTTAGTAGCGTCTAATTCTGGCCAAGTCTGCAGCCATCTTCCAGCAACTAGTTGCAAGAATAATAGAAATACAATGTTTATATACTTATCTACGACACCTAACCATTATATCATATGAAAGAGAAAATGAACCCAAAGCCATAGGAACATTGGAGGCGACTTGATTCGGTCTCTTCATTGACCCTGAATTGGCTTTCCTTGGTGCTACACCAGTTAGATTGATTAGGAATGATGAGATAGTAGAGGTAAATTTTCCATCTTCAGCCGTACTGATGAGTCCAGACGTTAGAAGACCTTCTGAAAAGTTAACAAAGACAAAAGATTGACTCCATAAACACACGATTTAAGTAATATTTTCAAATCCAAGACCAGCTGCATTTAACACGACGTTTGTATTTCCTATCCGTAATATGGACGCCAGCTGAACCAACCATATGCGTGGAAAAAATTGAACGTGATGACCATTTCTGGGGAAAAGAAATGATTGGCAATCCAACAGCATTTTATATGGACTGTTCGCTTGAACTTGTAGATCCTTGGTATTCATGTTCAATGCTTATCCGCAATCCTTCTTGTATTATTTGCGAATAAGCAGAGGGATCTCAAAATCAACCCAAAGCAAGGACCAAGCTTTGCTTAGCTAAGTAAACAATGTTACTCGTCATTAAACAAACACATCTAGGTTGTAAAATTCTTTGGTTCGAATTTGTTGTATTTAAAAGTATGGTTTGTTATGGATTGTAGTTATTTAAACATTATTAGAATTTGCAAAGTGTTTTCAAGATTAGTCCCACTTATATTCCTAATCATTGTGATGGCTAGCAAAAATTTAGAACTCAAGTAATGAATATTGGTGTAGCAAATTTAAAAAAAGTTATGAGCAAATTAACGTATTACATATCTACGTAAAGCAGTCCCATTTTAATGTTTGTGTGCTAAATATTTAATTCAGAGGAAAATGCTTGCTTTTACTTAACTTGTGAAATTATTATTATTATTTGTGAACACCACTTGTTTTGGGATTATTCTTTTTGTTGATTACTAGCTTTGTACGTCATGTGTACACCTCAATTAATAAATTCAGTAGAACTATTTAGCTATTTATGCAAGATTAAATTGCCTTAAAAATTAAATTTAATAATTTTACAAAGCAAACTGTACACACCATAGTACTCAAATTAATACGCCTCAATTAATAAACTCAATAAACTTATTTAGCTATTTATGCAAGATTAAATTGCCTTAAAAATTAAATTTAATAATTTTACAAAGCAAACCCTACACATATCGCTGAGCGAGTGTGATAGAACTACATCTTGTTATGAGTCTGGTCAGAAGCAACTGAAGAAAGATTGACACTATAGATTTGACCATATAAGCAAGGGCGTAGAAAGCGTGGGGGTCCTGGNGGGGGAGTATCCACGTATATATATAAAAAAATAAAAAGGTAGAGATTTTGTTACTACCACAGTTTAGTGAAAATGCTTTCAACCAATTACTTGTTAATTGTTATTTTAAAATTCACCTTCAAGATGAAACTTGTAAAACTTCCAACTGTAAAATTAACTCTGCCAAAATTTCAAATACTTTTTTTTTGTCTACACTCAAATATGTATTGGGAAACAGAGGACGCTTCTTAGTATGAGTCGAGTTGTGGAGTCCGACAAAAGTACGCCAATATTTTTGCTATCAATTGTAAGATCGTACTTTATGAATCAGTAAGCGAAAAGAGTAGCTTAAACAAAAGGACAAATGTCAGAAATAAAGTCGGCAGCTTATGTAGGCTGAATACCTGGATTTTTCCAAACCTCTCTTTCAACACACCTACTTTCAAAAAGCACTATTTTGTAGCTATGAACATTTTGAAAGAATATACAAAATTTGAACAGCACCGCATTACTAGTTAATACAGTGTTGAATGTAGTAAAAGTCTGTGTGTTGTGTCGGTATGTGGTTTTGGAAAAAGGATTCAGTATTATAATAATAGTGGCTTTTTGGTTGTTGGTAATGTAATAAATTAGTATTAGTGTTAGTTAAATAATTATATAAAAATAACAAGCCTTAAAAATCTTAGATACGCTTGTCATATGGCTTAAAAAGAACCACCAGCAAAGGCACCAAAAGAGGCTATGTGTTTTTTAATTAGTTTACTCCCCCAAATTTCATTACCAGTTTGATTATTCTTACTTGTACTAATACGTTATTGTTGTATGAATGTGATGGTTTTACCTTTGAGAGCTCGTGAATCGTAGTCATTATAGGTCAAGAATGGCAAATTTATGGCACGCGAACACGATTTGGGTGGTACGCCATTATGAATAAAATAAAACATTGTACAAAACTTTTCCCAACGTGGTATAATTTTTATGAAGTCAACACTTTCGACAGTCGTGTAATGTCACACAGCACTTTTTGATGTTAACGGCTATAAATCACTTGGTTCGTACTTAATTGCATCTTTTATGATGTTGAAGACAACATGGTTTGAACAGAAAATATAATATATGACTATAAAAATGCAATATGTTAAACTAATATTAGACTGGTATGCTGATGACAGGGATATATGGGGTTGAATCCTGGATTGGTCTACTAAGGGTAATTTTCCCAAAGGGCTTTCCCACACTCCTTCCAAGTAAATGTGGGTAGATTATCTCTCAATTATTTCTATTTCGTAAGATAACTGCCTGTGTAGGATAGGCTAAATACTTTTCTGTTTTGGCTGATGAAACCATAGACATAAGTGGCATCCAACATATGTTTCTCTGTGTAGGGTTTGTGGAAGAAAATATGGTAAAGGAAGAGTTATTGCGTCTTTTGCCAGTTACCGATGCAACAGGAGAAGGTCTTGCGAAAGTAATGTTGAAAGGATTGGCTGATATGGGTTTAAACTCGCAAAATATTATAGGGCTAGCACCATGAGTTGGGTATTTAAAGGAACACCAGCCACAATTCTAGAGCGATATCCGAAAGCTCTATGCGTTCATTGTAGTGCTCAATGCCTGGATATTGTAATTACGGCATGCTGTGATATTCCAACTATCAGCAATTGCATGGGTACAAGAGAAAAACGTACTGCTTCTTTAACATCCCAAAAAGACAGGCAGCACTGTCTAATGAACTTGAGATACTTGAGTTGACCCCAAGAGTAAGTGAGCTGAAACAGTTGTGCACCACACGTTGGATTGAAAGGCATGATTCCATTCCATACGTGCATTTGTAGAGTTACTTGAACCTATTGTGAATGCAAATAGCTACATGGAATTATGCGTAGGCTGCTACAGATGCTCGACTTCTTTCCTGTGCCATTTCCAAATGTGGATTCCTAGTGAGCGTCTTTGTTATTGATACTGTGTTAAGTTGACACTTCCTCTCAGCAAATATCTACAAACTATAAACATAGACCTCAGCCATGCAGTTCAGTCTGCAATGAAGGTGCAAATCTCACTTGAGAAAATGAGAGGAATCTGAAGTACATTTTTCTTCCTTGTACCAAACTGTTGAAAGTATCTAAAGAATTAAGTGTTCCTGTTGGAAAACCTCAAACTGTCGGTTGGCAGGATAACAGAACAAACGGTCCTGTCATACATAAACTTCTCATAATAATGGCTACTTCTCGTAACAACGTGCACAAATGAACAATCTTTCTCGTCCCTAAAGCTGTTGAAATCATACCTGAGGAGCTCTACAAGTGAAGACAGACTTAATGGACTTGCTCTCGTGTACTGTACATACATCCAGAGGTGTCAGTTACGGAGAATGAAGTTCTTAATGAACTTTATATGAAGCCAAGGAAAATTATTATAAGTCTAAAGTGAATTATTTCAAAAGTGATTTTGAGAAATAAGAGTGAGTGCAAGTTGCTTATTTGAATTTTCAGATTTTAGTTTATAAAATAATTTCATAATTCAAATTTCCAAAATACACTTTATTTAAACTTGTATGATTGTATATTCTAACCGTATGCACCAATAAAATGTGTTAACAAGCAGCCTGTTCATAAAAACTTAATAATCATAATAATTACAGAAAAATGACAATTTTTAGGAACTTTAAATTATTTTGTATATTATTTTATTTCTGTTGCTGCATTTGCATTTGGCAATACTTAAATTTTCAAATTTTTCCGCAGGAAAAAACCAACCCCGCTTAATTGGTCAGTGAAACTGACCCCCAACCACAAACGAATCCTGGCTGCACCAGTGACAGCCATTGCAAGTTTATATCCCCCTTTTCTGTACCTTCTTCAAAATATAACTGTCTACATTGCTTAGTGACTATTGACTGTTACTATATTTGTAATCTACACAAGTAGTAGATATAGGATCGTTTTACAACTTAAATATATCCAAAATAGTTACCTTAGTTATTGTCTTACGGCTTAAAAAATAACTATTTTAGCTAATTTTAATATAAATTAGAAACTGATATTTTAGTTTGAATGAATAGTGACGTAGGCATCAATAATTAGCTTAAATAGCCTCAGGATGCAATTTTATGAGAAATTATATATATTTCACCTTATTAATTTATCTGATATGAAACGTATCTTCAGTGATATTTATAAATGTATATTAGTGGTCGTCATATTTGTAGTCCCGGCCTCTTGGAACCCACCAGTCCACCCCTAATTAATTATAAATACCAATTTCTAGAATTTAGAATTTACTAATTGGATAACATAATCATGTTTAAATTTTAAATAGTTTGATTAACTCCACCCAATATTGTCCAATGGCTCCCTAGTATTCATGGAAAATAAACCGATCAAAAATACACGGTGGTTAGAATACATGAATGTAAGTAGAGGAAGGTCATATTTTGACATTCATAAACTAATCTACAGAATCTGAGAACTTGGTTCGAAACCTGGTTTTGTCAGAATGTAGTATTAGTTCGTGTTATGAAAGCCAGAGAGATCTGAGTGATTTGGAATAATGTGAAGTGTGGTCCTAGGTGCTAATAACATCACGTGAGTACAGTAACCAATCAGAAAAAACCAACATGTTGCATCGTCTGAGTAAGAACTTTCTTTACCCCATAGTTCTATGAGCTACTAAACTTACTTTTATGCATTCAAAGGCCAAGTAATGTGTCCTGCAAACGCCACTTTTAATTAGTCTATCATCCGCATCAGTTGGTATAAGATCTAAGTGTTCAGTTTATTTAATCTGTTTTGCTGGCTAAGGGAGATCGAGACTCAAATCCTGACCGAGTTTATTGAGGACAATTTTTTTCTAAGTGATTTTCCATGCTCTCTCGACGCAAAATAGTTGCATTACCTATAACTTATACCATACTCATACCTACCCAGTGCCCAATTAGCATAATTAATATAAATGCATATAAGTCGTGGTGGATAAAAAAAAAGGTGTGTAATTTTTGACGTATGTAAGACCAGTTTATTCACCTTTTGTCTCTATCACTACATTTATTTGGTATCTTCCCACTTTAATAGGTTCTTTCAATGGCATTTTAAAGTTAATTAAAAGACCAAATAAAACATGTGCTGTACTGTACTGTAACCTGCAACACGCTGTCCTCAAATGACGTCATGGCCACAAAGAGGTATTTTTGGCGTTTGAGGCAGTTGGTTAATTCCAACAGTAAAGTTTGTGCAAGGGCAAATGTTCAAATGATGTCAGAGTCACAGAGAAATGGTCGTGAACTCGGTAAAGAACAAATACCAAATTATGTCTGGAAAGGTGTTTACACCAGTGGATGGAGTGACGCAGAGGAAAGGTTCGAGATATCGAACGACTTTAATTCTAACTATCGATTCCTAATTCTAACTATTGCAGTACACAAACTTGCGTAAGGCTCCTGTTTCAATGTCTGGTTCCGTGGGGATTAAATTATAACTTGGTCTTGTATAGCTATTGTGAAGTCAGATTATTCCCTAGCTTGGGCTCAAACTTCAGGCCATGTTAACTCGGAGATAGGGTAACTGAACAAGATTTTAGTTAGTGCGTTACTACATAGCTATCATGTTAATCAGATAATTTCTCAGGACAGTGTTTTCTCTAAGATTGTAATAGTTAAATTATGTAATGTGAATCCTACGTCAAATATATTATAGTGTGTAATACGATTTATAGGCGAGTACCTTGTTATTTGATTTCTCCAATTTGACTATGCTTAACGCTTAGAGTTAACAGAGTTATTATTTTTATTATGATTATTATTATCATCATCATCACCACATCTTACTACCCGTTCGGGCTATACGCACTTACGCTAATGTGTAATGTTAGGGTGACCGTGAGATGAAGTGGAGGACCTACAGTTTAACGTGGAATCGGAACCACGGTGGAGGCCTTGAATTCCACACAGTTAACAATCTTATATTTATGTAGTATAAATGGTACAATACAAGGAACAAACATTCCCACTCTTTTACCTAAAAATTAAGGTATTTACTTGAAACTCGTAAGATATGTGAACTAAAATAAGAAACCTAACGGAGAAAAGTAACATCTAGGATCACCAAGGAGCACTTCTATCAACTTCCAATTTCACAGACCTTCTATTAAAAAAAACTATTTGCATATATCTTGGAAATTGTTGATTTTACTTTTAACAATCATACAACTTTGAAATGATAAGATATTTAGTATCTCAAATAGAGAAATCAGAGATATGATCAAAATTGGAGGGATCCGCTTATATAAAGTACCTTCTAAGTCATTTTTCCGGAAAAAATTAAGATACGCAATTTTATTTAAGCGCTAAACAGCTCCTAATATAAACTTGAATCAAAATAGTTATAGCCAATTTCGAAAAAAAAATGTTTTTCTTTTTTCACCCGTAAGCAAACCCTTAATTGGATGTTTGGCTATCTAATTCCAAAAGCCTCTTTGTGGAACCTTAATAAAACCATATATTAACCTAAAGGGGGGATATAATGAGGTTGGTTTAAATATAGTGATGCTTCATTAGAGTGAGAACGCCACAGTGATAAGTCACATCGTTAAAACCACCCCTAATTCCTCCGGTTGATAATATAACCTCAGCCACCCCATCATTGAAAATCCAGTCTAATATATTGAAAGTCTAATATCTCAGACCATATAACCACTTAGATCAATATTTTGTCTAAGATAAAATATGTATTCCGGTATTCTATCGATAAAGTAACAAGGCAGTTTGTCTTCTTATTTTGTAACCCTCAAGAAGTAAATGTTTGAATCTTTATGGTTTCCTTCTCGTCTGAATAGGTAAAAATATTATTTGTTAATGTTTATAGATATTAAAGATAGAACCAAAAAACGAGTATAATATAAACTATATAATCCTAACCTTTTGCTCACAAAATAATATTCTTGGTGTTTTTCATCTTTCATTCAAATTATTCATTAGATTTAGTTTTCGACAGTTTGGGATATCTGAATCTTATTCTAAATTGAGAATACCAGATGAATGAAGTGAATATGTAGTCTATAACGCTTTAAATTAACACCAACACTATAGTAAAACATTATCAATTTTGGGCATGAAAAATAAATTATCTTATAAAAGGTTTTTTATATGAAAATTGGATTTTACTGATCTAGATATTTTGGTCCCCGCGTCTTACTACCCATTCGGGCTATACGCTTATGTATTAATTGTATCAATGTTCTAGGAATCAATAAGGATGAATTTTAGAAGAAGTGTACGCTCATTTATGAGGATGTAGGGTGAAAAATAATAATTTAGGAAAACAACCCTCAGTACACCAGGCAGGGATTTGAACTCAGGTCTCCCCATCATCAGCAGCAAGATTAACGCTTTATACCTGAGGCCAGCGAAGAGGGTTGCCGCTTTATCTTTGGAGGATAAGTGAAAATAACGATTTTGTCAGGAATAAAATTTTAGAAAATACGATCATATTTTTAAGGGTCAATATTATTAATATTTATCTTTATAATCAGTATTATTTCATTGGTATTAATATTATCTATTAGAAGTTAAAAATTAAATATTTCTTGAATTGCCGTATAATATATGAAAATTGCTTTAAGAGCTATTTTAATTACCAAAATAATCTTCTTTCCATCGTCATCAGACAGTATTTGGACAGTGTCTGAAATAAAGTATTATAGCCATATCTTCTAAAAAAAACTATTTATTACAAAAAAATATTTCAGTATCGCCAATGTTTGTGCTACAGCAACATCCAAGACGTCAAGGTCACGATGCACGTGACAAGGAATTTGAACTTTCCATTAAATCTAGGCTGGAGGTTTGGGGGTTCATACACGTAATCTAGCAGTGTGGCCTTCCCGGTCCTTTCTTCACGCTAATAGGGGTGCATTCTTCTTAAGATACCCTCTTTATTCCTTACCTTTGGATTAACTCACTCGCTGAGACAAAGAATAGAAAGAAAAATATGCTTAATATATGCCTTTGTGTCCATAAGGAGGTGAGAAAGAATGGATTATGACGTCATTAACATGTCCTCAGTTTGATTGCGCAATATGGCATTGAAGCGTACAGTGATGACGTCACACACAGCTTGATGTAATATGGGTCTTCTGAGCCTGCGTTAGTTTCGTTTAAAAGCTAAGATGAAATGATGCTAAGCTCTTACTTAAATTAATCCATTCCATTTAGTAATAAAATAGAAAAGCTCAGTTGGTAGCGTGTCTGCCTACTAAGTTAGGTATCCCGGGTCCAATTCCTGGCATGGCCGAAAAATCTATGGTTGGTGAATTGTGGGTTTCACTTTCACAGAGATGACTTAACGGCTCGGTGTTGGGTGTAGTGTTAACTATACGTTAGTTAATTTAATCTGTATGCTATGCATTGATATAATAAGCCGGTCCAGAAAGTGCACGTTAGATACCTCAAATAAAATTTGAAAAGGCTTAAAATTATGACATGATTTCTCGGCTGTTCAAGTAGTTTTTGAATTATTTCTTTCTAATACTCAACATATCTTTGTAAAGTACACCCTTGATTAATGGTGGTTTTACAGTGTTACATTTATTTAAAAAATGTTCTTTGGCGAAAAAAATTGTATGTAACTTCGACGATACATTTAGATGATTTATAAAATCACAATATAATGTATAAAGTACTTACATCATATAAAATGATCTTAGAGTTTTATCAAATAAAATGGTTAAGTCTGAAATATTTACCTGGACATTCTAAGCAGCTAAAAATGTATTTTAATGAACAAAATATGTTCTTGTATGACACAGTCAGGCTATTTAAAAAGTGTGTTTTTCCTTTTATTAGTAGAGAATAGAGAAACATTGGTGGTTTTTTTTAAAGTTTCGTGGTTCATTTGAAAAGGTTGTTGAAATGATTGGTACTTTTGTAACCACATATATTGTAAACACTTTAAATATAATTCGATGTAATGTAAAACATTAATTTTATTAAAAGTGATGTCAACTCTTTTATTGTATATTTTAATACAAATAAATATTTTTCTCTTATAGAAGAAACATTACAGTGTAGTAGCACACTAATAAACCATTGTTATAAAATAAACACGTGCTCTGATAATTTTGTGGTTTTAGAAAATGTATAGTAATGATTATTGAATTATCACTAAATACGATAAAGTGTTTTTTTAATAAAACTGGAAATTTTATAATAAACATTTCAACAATATATATGTATATATTACCAAACTTTTGTTTTAAATAATGTTTTCGTTTTTATATATATTATATATATGCTACGGGCGAGGTTAAAACTTGGTTTAAATTAATATTATCCAGTTAGTGATGACATTATACAAAACAAGTGGATAATGTTAAGTGAGAAATGATTGTAGTAATATTTGTTGAAGTTTATCAGGATAATATTAATATTATCCACCCGCACTTGGATAATGTGAAATTCTAGCGATGGGAATAGTTAGATTAGGATAAGATAGGTTAGGTTAGGTCATGTGCGTTTAGGCTAAGTTAGGTTAGGTCAATTAAAAATAAAGCATCAAACTGAGGTATTTTAAATGTTAGTTAGTGCATTGACACGTTTAAATTTCAGGTCTCATACCGATATAACGTTTCAAAATATAGCCCGTATTGAAACGCGCTTAGTTTTACAAATAGTATTTAACGTCAATCACGTATTGCTGGCTTACGTCAATATCATCCAGATAAGAGCGAACAGAAGATAAATTACTTTCTATCTCTGACTTAATCTAGTGCATTTGGATAATGTTGACATCTTCCGACTAATATCGACATCAATCAGAGCTTATACAGGGTGATTCGTAATTGTATACAATAAAGTGGCACAATGGAATCTACACTGAAAAAGAAGCTAAAAGTTCCATAACACAATATTGCTGGGACCACTTCTTTACCGAGAGACTGACAGGGACAGGTCAGACAGAGACTACCATTATGTCGTAGAGCTTTTTATTGACATGGCTAGTGGAACATTGCACGTTCATAGGAGATGTTAAGAGGTATCCACCATTGCACTCACAACACTGTTCATCTCCCCTGTTGTGTTCGTCGAAAGATGTGCGGCATCTCACGGGATCGTATTACCAGCAGACACAATTGCATTCCCCAGATGTTCTCCCCTGTTGTGTTCGTTGAAAGATGTGCGGCATCTCACGGGATCGTATTACCAGCGGCCACAATTGCATTCCCCAGATGTTCTCCCCTGTTGTGTTCGTCGAAAGATGTGCGGCATCTCACGGGATCGTATTACCAGCAGCCACAATTGCATTCCACAGATGTTCTCCCCTGTTGTGTTCGTTGGAAGATGTGCGGCATCTCACGGGATCGTATTACCAGCGGCCACAATTGCATTCC
>CABFOW010007365.1:0-11236 GCA_902141385.1 Timema californicum | reverse complement strand
TTGCTGACCCATCCAAGCCTCGCGACTTCTACCTCTCTTGACCTTGTCTTGCTCATTGATGTTTTTGGAAACATGCCTTAGAAATCAAATAAATGCCACTTAATTCTACATCAATCATTAATATTGTTCTTGAAAATGGCCTTAAGACATAAAAATAAATAATCTTAATTTACATACAAAGCCATACAATAACTAAAAAAAGTAATTAAATCACAGACTCAAATGCAAACAACCACCAGTATAGCTTTTGCTTGGGAGTCATTGATTCAATGAGCTAGCACAGAAATAGTTTTAATTTACTATTCAAAAGATATAGAAAAAAATCTAATTTACACGCAAAACTATAAAAAAAAACACTTAAAAGTACCTCCAGTATAAAAGACGGAAAGGCAAGCAGGCTTACTGTCTCTTGAATATGTACAGACATACAATATAATGTTATTATTAGTATAAATAAATATACATGGTTTTTATTCGTTTAGTTATGATCTAAAACATTTTTTTAGCACATAGTCACCACCTGTTTGTTTGATGTATTAATTATTACTCTATAGGATTAAGGATGTTTTAGAGGAAGTGAACTCACATTTGCGTGGAGGGAGAGTCGGGATCCATCTATATAAAAACACCCTCAATACAACCGAACGAGATTCGAACCTCAATCTCCTAGTCCTTGGCAGTCGAGTCCAACACAAGACTGAAGCATTAAAAAACCGAAGGGGGGTAACTTATTTTAAACACCCATCTTTATATATGGTGCCTTTTTAGAACAATGTAACTAAATGATAATTAAAATAATAAATCTAGATTTTGGTGTTTCATAAAATATTATGTATCAAGATATCCAAATGAGAGATTTTAGAAAATGTCTGTCCCAATGTATATCTGTCTGTCTGTCCCTGACGATATATCTGAAACGGTCAGATGGATTTAGTTAAGATTTAATATTTTAAGTTTTTAGAATTTATTTGGAGACTTTTAAAAAAATATCTATTCTAAATCTAAAATTAAGGGTAGTTTACTTAATGGACCTTTTCTTATGATTAGAAATATTCTTTAAAAACCTCTAATGATTTTTGATTAAATTTAATATGAGGGCAGTGTTTGCCAATACAAATAAAACACTATGTTTGTTCTTTGAGCAAAAACGCCCCGAATTGTGGTTTATTATTCTTTTTATAAATTCTAATGTTTCGAAAACAGCTCTTGCATATTGATTAAAAGAGACACTGGGTCAATGTTTGCCAATACAATTAACATACTACGTTTGATTTTGGGGCAATAAACGCTATGAATGGTAGTTTACTGATGATGGATTCTACAATATTTTTTATTATTTCAAAAAATGGGTCCAACAATTTTGTTTAGAAATAATAGCTGAAGATTGTTTTTATCTAGCGTAAATTTATTTCTCAATTGGGGGGTGGGGGAGTGTTTCACACCTCTCAAGTCCCCCCTGCGCCGTGCGTACCGCTCAGAGTAAGACATATTTTTCGATAGGACATAACTATTAGATGGGCAACATTACATTCGTTTGCCAAATTACCAATTATTTACAAAAAATTATTGGGGTATTTAATATGCACTTCATGAACACAAAGATTACATCAACACACGACTTAAAAATTAACTTAATACTATGACATTTACCCAGTCCCTAGGCTGACCATTTAGTAAAGATAAAAATCGACCATGGTAAGAATTATAATTATTACGGTTTAACGATCTTTTGATAACGGTAATTTGGAACCGAAACCCATAACAAAGTATATTAGCACGCCATCGACTGAGCTAAAGTTTCGGACGCTATGTAGGGCCTACTCAACAGAAATGTTAAATGGTATTTGTTTGCCCTACACGATTTATTATTGTTTAAAAATTCCTTAATAATAATTTGTAGTAATATTTTGAAAGAGTTATGTTTTGTAAAGAAACCTATATTTTATCTAATCAATTATACAGTTATAAAGTTGATAAAGTGAGGATAGATAATGAGTGACCAGCGTAAGAAAGCTAACAAAATTAATATAAGTGAATTATTTAATACCTTTTAGTACATTTGGAAATAAAACTTTTTTTAAAAGTATTTGCTATTTATTTTATTATCTACTCTTTCAATCATTATTTTAAATCGTCTTTGCACTATTACTTCAATTAAAATGACCTCCTATCATGTTTGTGATACTTAGTATATAATCCCTGCTTTCAATCAATAGTGCTCAGAAATGATTAGAAATGTTAGGCTACCATTCAAAATGTCGCTTGAATTTACAGTATATCATCGTTAAACTTCTAGATCTGGATACAACCCTAGTTGTTGCAATATATAGGGTTAAATATTGCGGGATTTGTTTCATATAGAAAGGTAAATTCCTATTTACTCAGAAATTAAATATTTTGCTCAAGGTTTTTATATTGTAAAGCTGATTTTGAAATTTTTTCAATGGAAACTACTAGTCAGGCACTAAACATTTTAATAATGGTTTTAGATTTAACCTTCACTTATAAGAACTGAATTAGGCTTTATTAAAATTAAATTTTATTTTTCGTGTAGTGATTAAAATTTTGTTTTTGTTTACAATGTGCACTACAGTAAATATATGTTGTTTTTTTATCTTACTTCTCTTCATGTAAAGATTTTAGTATAGTC
The DNA here is from genome assembly GCA_902141385.1 of Timema californicum. Taxonomy (NCBI): domain Eukaryota; kingdom Metazoa; phylum Arthropoda; class Insecta; order Phasmatodea; family Timematidae; genus Timema; species Timema californicum. Next base: position 8,586 of record CABFOW010007365.1, on the reverse strand, counting down.
CAAAGAATGAACGGAAGCTCATTGATTTTATAATAATAATTATAAAGATAATAAAAAGATATGTTTTAAATTTAAGCAACAGAATTCGAATTATGGCTATTTACTCCACGGGACCAGCTTCATGAAGCTTCCGGACGGGATTTTAACCACGTCCTCCTGAAAATAGGAGCAACACGACAAATGAAACTATCACGTAACCATTTAAAAGTGAATTGTATCCTGTTTTTGTACTAATAAATTAGTATGTACTTGATCCATCAATAAAACGCTTCTTCCCCTTATTCCATACTGATTTTTTGCGGCGAACAGAAAGTCTCAAGTCTAGTTTTTTCCCTTTTCGGTGGTCCGTTTTGCTTGTATTATTGTTCATTAAGCTCATTGATTTTATAATAATAATTATAAAGATAATAAAAAGATATGTTTTAAATTTAAGCAACAGAATTCGAATTATGGTTATTTACTCCACGGGACTAGCTTCATGAAGCTTCTGGACGGGATTTTAACCACGTCCTCCTGAATATAGGAGCAACCCGACCAAATGAAACTAACACGTAACCGTTGAATAGTGAACTAGGTCCTTTTTGTACTAATAAATTAGTATGTACTTGATCCATCAATAAAACGCTTCTTCCCTTTATTCCATCCTAATTTTTTGCAGCGAGCAGACAGTCTCAAGTCTAGTTTTTTTCCCTTTTAAGTGGTCCGTTTTACTTGTATTATTGTGCATAGTAGTTTTAATTTATCGAAAATAACAATATTCTATGTTATTAATGTATAATTATAATAGCTATAATAAAAAGACAAAGCATACACAAGTGTTCGGAAACACAGGACCAGTTTGTAAACACATTTACCATAAAAGCTACAGCAGTCTTTTATTAACAAACACTCAAAACTAAAAGATGTACGGTCTAACTGTGCGTCGTCTAATTGGTCAACAAGGCGAAGACAAGACATCCAACTAAAAGAACGCATGCGCATGGAGTCAACTGCCTTTCCTTCATTCTCCGGCTATTATTTACTTCCAAAGCGTAGATGGAAGATATGACTGCGTTACGTGATGGCTAAAAGCATTAGCTTTGGTGCATCAAAACAGCAAAAGGAACTATCAATTATCTTTACATTTTCTGTTGTGACCTTATCAAAAAATGACTTTTTTTTTCTGAAAAGTTGTATTTAGGATTATCTAGTAGTTACCCTCGTCTCAAAACTGTGACAATATACTTAAAAGGCCATTTAAAATGAGTAAATTTCGAATTTTCATTAATTTTTTATAGGCATAGATTATCAAAATATAAGATTTAGAGTACTAGATAAGCATGTTGCCACCTTTTATCTTACTTTCAGCTTAAGTCAAGTTTGGAAAAAATAAAACACTACTTAACCATGGCGTATTTCCTGAAAGTATGTAACGCATTCCAACTCTGCGTTAGGTGACCCCCCTTAAACTCTCCTACGTGAAGTTCCTAAGATTAAGAAGTAAGTAAATAGAAGAGTAGAGTTAGAGAAACATCACATCAGACATCGTCATTGTATATATTTAGTAATTTATTACAACAGGTTATCATACTAAACAACCTAACCTAACTAAACCTAAACTTCAATTGATAAGCCCATATAATGCTAGGCTCTCTTTGTTTCGTAAGAGTGAAGAGAGTGATAGTAAACTAAATTAATCATATTTTTATTAAATTAAACATAAAATTGTATACAAAAAGACCATGTACAATCGTACGTGCCTGAAAACAATTTTTGGAATTTATATTTCAAACATGTCCAAGGTTTAAACTTGGATCTAATTAATAGTAATTGAGACCATTAACTTAGCTGGGAGTTTTCCCCATCTCAAAATAAAGTGAATGCCAGTGTTTACAGGTTCATTATAGATGGTCGCAAAGAAACACACATTCCCTAGTAAATATGGCTGTTAAAACTCTTGCAGGGATTTTTTTTTATCAATTTGGTCCCTGATAGGAATTTTAATTACATAGCTCTTGTTTAGTATTTAAGTACCCAAGGATTATTATCATACTGTCTATTATCATGTTTAGTGGTATTCCTGTTGATATCAAACTGTTAAAATTATCTACTGGATGAATACCCTTATTCTCACCTAAAGAGGTGACGCAATGTTGGCACACCCTTCCCTTCCCAGTTGTCAGCAGTGTCTGACGAGCTAAAAGCTGCTAGAGATAATGAAGCCTATTCGCCGTTTGCTGACGCGACTATCCTAAAACTGGTTGAGGATCCTTTTTAGGGTGGTCTCACAGTGTACCAACCCTTGTCATCATGCGAGTGTGTGTAAACACTTTACTAGTCAAATTATGTTTAGCAGGATTCGTGTATTTGACGCCCGGTAGGTCCACTAATCCCCAAAATCACCGAAGGATGCTGTTTAGAGACGGTTATGTGTTAACTAAGAATGAGGATACCAAGGACGAACCTTTCTGCTGGTTTCAAACCTTACCAATGATGACCCAATCGATATGGTATATAGGGCTTCTGGATAGCTAGGTGGCACTGGGGACCGTCCACCATCATATATTTTGGGGAAAACATCAGCCTCCAATAAAAGATAAAATGGTCCTGGTATGTAAAATTGAGGATCTGCTAATTGAAGGTGTGTGTACCCTTGGACCACTTCCCTAGAAAGAGCAGCTGATTGAATACCATCCGTAACCCTTCGAAGATGATATCTTCTGTGACTAGCAGAAGGTTCATTGGAACCACACGGCTTGCAGGACATGACAACCTTTTTGTTGCGAATGGTTGATTGAGCAACACCTCTAAAGAATATTCAGAATATTCCACTTACGACTGGGTAGACATAACCTTTTAAAGCACTCTTTGGGAACAAAAGATGACCGCTAGGCACAGTATACCAATACTCGAACACTCCTGTAGTCACCTTGAGCATTCTTAATACAAACTATGATAGTATCTAATAATATCGTGGTAGTATTGGCATTAAAGCTCGTGGACGAGTTTATAGGTGAAGGGTCTCCTTGTTTGCCAGTACTAAAGTTAATATTGACTTGGCCTTCAGAAGCTTGAGATGACTCTTGACCTGAACCTTCTGTACCCCTTTAAGTGGACAACCAATATGAAGAAGAGTGTGATGGAACTAATTGCTCTTAGAACAATTGATCTTTGACAGAAATCCTTGACGTGATACGAGGTATTCAAACAGTTTAACCACAACTTACAACATTTTGACCCATCCTTGTCTTGCTCCGTCAATTTACCTAAAATGGAAACACACCTATATATAATTAGGTTGTACTGACACACAGAATATTGAATTGATCGTGGCTGGCATCTAAAAAAACGCTCGTCTTGCAAAGGATGGTGATCTTGATTTCCCCTCGGGTTTCTTGGGAACTGAGGGGGACCTACTTGACATGTTTACCAATTATACTGAAACATAATTGGCATTAAAAGGGCCCATCACTGGATTTCAATGATCTCTATAAATTTATCAAAACTTGTTACTTTTATGTTGGTATGAGACAGTTCAAACAGTTGGTGCTTATTTATACCCAGTTTGTTGAGCGTTAAGTTAAACAGCCTAAAACTGATCTCACAAACAGGGAAAATTCAGAACTTTGAAGGCACCCAAATTCCTTAAGCCTTGAGAGAAATTCTAAATTCAACTAGGGAAACAGCATTATTTTGTCTAGATGATTGGTATCAATGTGCCTCACATCCTTATATCTATCAAAGTGTCACATATTAGCTTATAGTTTTCATCAGACAATGCAAGTGACCGTATCAGGTTGAGTTGTTCTGAAAACAAGACTGAATTCAAATAATCTTAATATTGGTTCAATAATGGGCCTAGCCACAGGTTGGGTAGTGCGGTCATATATTGCTTTCGCCCCATAGTATTTATCATAAAATTCCTCACCAGCGCTCCATGTGTCATATTATTAAATCTAGGTTCAAATTAACTTAACTGACTCTCTCAGGCTGGAAAACGTTCAACGCAAATGTGTGGCTATTTGCTTTGATAATTTATTTATTAACTGGATTTATTATGATTATGACATAATTCGAAACCTTTTAGGGCAACAAATTCACTTTTCTTGTAGACTTTTTTGTGATGCCCCTTTTGATTTTAATATTTTCAATAGCAACATTTCTTGTAAGTTTCTCCTTGGTCGTGTAGGTATTGATGTGGCTTTTCGGTCCTGCCAGAGTACGATTTTTTCTCTGAATAGATCTTACACGTTGATAATAATGATGATAATAATAATAGTAGTAGTAATGCCTACTGTTAGTGTTTGCGAAGGCAATGTATCCTCTACATCAGGAGCTGTGGTAACCAAACAATATCGGGGGGTATTCTGTTTTCGTATTCTCTTGCCATCTCGCTAACTCCTCGTGGTAGTAATCAAGGACACGGCACAAGCCACCTTTACACTCCCGGCCTGGCAACAATACAGGGGAGTGCACTTGTTGAAAGCAGAAACTCAGCGCCGTTAGTTCATAATACCACTTAATTATAAATTGTTAGACACACATGCACATGAGTAACATGAGCATCATATAGTTACCTGGGTGCGTATAATCCATGTGTAATACCATTTTACTATTAAAATTTGCCATAACAATACCTAGATTTAATGAGTGGGGCCTGTGCTATATATGTACTTAATTTTTAGGCAAACGACAAAAAATAAGTTTCTTCCTATTTATTATTGATAAGCAAACTCAACTGGATAAAACAACCTATTTATCCATATGTTTCAACTTAAAATCTTTATGTACACACATAATAACAAATAAAACAAGAAATGTCCAAAGAAAAGTGTTTGAGAAGATGTGATTCTTCGGTACAAAGAAAACTGGATCGGATCCTTAGGAGGAACTAAATGTATTCTGTAGAACGTTATATAAGAGGTTGAGGTAAATAGAAACTTTGGAAGAACGAGGATTCAAATATAAGTTGACTTGAAGGAAAGAAGAAAATTCTGGGAGCTGAAGGTTAAGAGGCAGAGAACAGGGCACATTTATAGTCTAAGTTCACTGACAAAAGAAATTAACCTGTCATAAGACAGAATACATGATGATGATGATTTTTCCAACAACAACAACAATAATAATAATAATAATAATAAAGTCCTATATTGGTTTTTACATATCAATTTCTAGGGTTTGAATTATTTCTAAAGCATTTCAGTATTAAATAAAATATATGATATATTAAAATAAATTGTTTGGTGGTTTTATTGAGGTTAATATATGTTTACAATATTGTATCTCTAAAATTGATATATTTTTTAACTAATATAATCCTTTTTAAGTACCTAAGGTCTTACATCAGTGTTAGTATTGTTTTTATCATTTAAAGGCTAACATTAATTAATGCGTTCACTAATATGATTTTAAAATTCTAAATTTGCTAAATTAAACAAATTTAGTTGAGTTTATCATTCAAACTAGTATTTGCCCACAGCTTATCTTGCATCTTTGAAACTAAACATTAATTATAGCGTATAAACTTTAGTTCACAAATGACTGCAATCCCTAAAGCGCCATACGTTCTAGGAATAATCATAAGTTATGTAAAAAGAATTACATACATTCTTAAGAAAAACATATTGTAAATAAGTGCAACCCAGTTTAACAAAGAGCATAAAATATATTCAGACTCTTATTGGGTCTTAAGGTTGTCCCTCTACATGTATTTAAGAATTTCAATTTTTTACCATAGTACGGGAAATGTTTTAATCTAGTAGTTCAGTAAATTTTTGGGGGAGAGCCTCTTTCCCCCTTTTCCAATCATTGAAATTAAAATTAACACCTTTTTTGAAGTGTTTTGGGTGACTCTTATACCTGCATGGCAAATTTCAAACTTCTACCATAGTACGAAGTATTTTAGTTTTTATTCATCACTGCGTCAGTTCAGTGTTCAGGCTACACGCATATTATGTACTAGTACGATAATGAGCTAGGGATGAAGGGTGTTGAATTTAGAGGAAGTGTACCCATATTTGCATGGAAGTAAAGCGAAAAATCATTTATGAAAATAACCATGCTCAATACACCCAACCAGGATTATAACACCGATATTTTGGTTATTGGCAGTATAATTTAATGAGAGTGTGATACCCTAGACCATGTGACCACTGAAGAAGGTTGAGTGAGACGTAGTTTTTACATCAGTTTTGCAAATTTCTGGTTATACAAAATGTTAGATTGTCATGGTCCTTTGTTGGGAATCCTACCTCATCATTAATCACGCAGTTTAATACTTTAGGTTCACAATATGTGTTGCAACAAAGACTAAGCCTTACCAAAGAAAGTTGTTGGTACCAAGTTTTATTATCCATGTAAATGTGACACAAGTCACATAAAGATGTTGAACGTTGTGTAAGTTTTATTCGTTGGAGAATCATGGTCATCCTATCAATGGGAATATACAGCAACCAACAAAAAATATAGTTTTTTTTTGTTGTTTGATTAAAATGTATTGTGTAGTTTATTTTTTCATTGCAGTTGATTTGGCAATAAATAAGACAGAAAAATGCAAATTTTAGATTCATAATTTACTTATGTTTCCAAAACTCTCGTTCTCAAAGAGACTTACAAAAAATATGTATTCATTAAAAGTTAATATAGTTGAATTTCTACAAATTTAAAACATAAAATTAACCACACTAACAGTTTTATCGACACGGCTTCGCTCGCTGATAAGATATTGTAATGCTATATAGCTTAACCCTTATTCTTAAATCTAAAGATTATGACAGAAGAAGTCTCATCTAAATCCAATGAGAGTTTCTTGATTTTACTGGAAACCAACAAAATAAATCGAAGGTACAGACAAATTTACCAATTTGACTATAGTTAGCGATATTAACTCAATATTTTTAAATGGCAATACTAATACAATATATGAAGTTCATTCCTTTCGTGTCCACTCAATAATTTACTCTCATGTTTCGTTTTATGTTTCCCATCACCTTGTTTTTTTGTTAACTGCCTCTTTATCATCATTTTTTTGTTTATTCCGGCCTTTGTATCATGTGTTAATGTTTGCACGCTTGTGTTTGACAAATTAAACAAACGTCCCTCACTCATATGATCCGCGGCACATTTGGAAACTAGTATGTGCCTTTTGGGACTCTGAGGGTGTTAGAAATAAAATAAAACATATGATGGTTAACGCTTCACTAGGTTGCCTTTATATCACACTATGAGTATTCAATGAAAGGCTGCCTTTCATTAAAAGGTTTAAAAAAACAACTATGAAAGTAATTTCTTGAATGTGAAACAAGTTAGTTTTTTATGTCACCACGTCTTAATACACGTAAATTATATTAGGTATTAGTAATTAGAAAGGTTGGCTTTAGAGTAAGTGTACGCACATTTGTATGAAGAGAGAGAGAGAGAGAGTGGAAAACTATGTTGTAAAACCACCCTCAGTACACCCGATGGGTACCCAAACCTTCATCTTCCCCTCATTGACATTTCAGTCTATCACAAGAGAAATTCCTTAGGATTTATGCCATTCTAGAAACAAGATCGATAATAATTTAGTTTATAGGAATATTTCCGTATTCTTTTTTTCTATTTTCACATAACCATTGAGATTATCTGGATCTATACACTAATGGAGCAGAGATGATAAATGTGTTATTTATTTCATATTTACCCTTAGTTTGTACTGCATTTAATCATATCTCCACAACTCTTGGAAATATCAAATAGCTTGCCATCGTAAAGGTGTAAAATTACTAAAAATAAATATCATTTTTTTGAAATGTATTTTATTTATAAGACCAGTACGCTTCGCACTATAAGAAAAAGAAATGGTACGGTGCACCGGACAGACTTTCTACCGCTTTTATCTTAAAATAGATATTTACTAAAATCTCGTAGGATTTGTGAATCAAAAAAAAGTTATATACATTGTTGTAGAATCACTGCACCAAAAATAATAAATTAAGTAATATTATGCGTTGTTACCTACTCTATAGCATTAGAAACTAGGAACACTGTTAAAGAAAAAAGAATAAGAATAAAATTAATTTTCAAAGACCTGAATTATAAAGTAGATAATATATTTGCTTATAGCTAAGACATTATAGGTCTTATAGAAATATATTTCAATAAAAGGTTTTTATTTTTAATAATAATACAACTTTACAATGATAAGTTATTTCGTATCTCAAATATCGCGTAAAAATGATGAAAGTTGGAGACTGTCTTCCATGTAAAGTACTCTCAAAGTCATGTTCAAGAGAACATGTGAATTTAGATCCTATTTATAACGATAAACAGTGTATGGATATAAAATTCAATCAAAGTCTTTGGAGCGAATTTCGAGAAAAATTTTTCTTTTCTTTTTGACTTTCAGTGAACTACTCTTAAATTTAGGGTTGGAAATCTAGTTCCAAAAACCCCTCGAGTGTTAAGGAAACCCCAGATACGAAGTTTTAACCCAAAAGGTAAAATAGTTTCAACTTTAGCCCAAGGTAAAGACAGACAGACAACAATGCGAAAACACTCATAAAACGTCGACATTCATCAAAATCTCGAGTTTGATTTTTTTGGCGATCAAAATACTTTATCTTTGAG
>CABFOW010007364.1:3420-16269 GCA_902141385.1 Timema californicum | reverse complement strand
CCCCCCTTTGACTCATATTATTTTATATGTTTTTATTTAACCTAAGATTCTTATTAAAACAAAATGATTTTAACTCATTAATTTCACTTTCCATTAATTTAACTTTTTAGCTTTTTCTTTCTCGTTAATCTTTTTATCAATAACTATCTAAGTCTTTAGTTTTAATACATTAAGACTAGTTCAAAATCCAGCTAGTCCTTAAGTGGCACACAGGTCTGGAATGTTTCGACATCCCTCCTCTAAGCAATTGTTCGTGCATTTTAACTAAACTATACCACCGGTGACCTGGCGGTCTAGGGGTAAGTTGTCAGATGTCAGACTTCTATGCTGGCGGCCGGGGTTCAATCCTCGGTCCCGGCACAGATTTATCTGATTACCAAACCCTTCCTTCACCTCTGACAAGACATCTTGTGAATGTGGGGGAATGTCAGGCCTCCACCGTGGTTCGGATTCCACGTTAAACTGTAGGTCCTCCATTTCATCTCACAATCACCCTACCATTACACATTAGCGTAAGTTTGTATAACCCGAACGGCTAGTAAGACGAGGTGCTAATAATAATAATAATAATAATAATAATAATAATAATAATAACTAAACTACACCGTACTCATTCATACCCCATTAGCTGATATTCAGATAACCTGGATGGGTAGTATCAAGATGCAGTGCACTCAAAATAATTATGTTCAGCGCATGCGTGTCTTGCTACATCTGGTGACAAATGGCGCACTTGCGCTGGTACATCCAGATCTTGTTCCATAAAACGATGACTTCACCGCGTTAAAAGGGGAGATGAAACTGATGATGAACTTAGCTCGGCCTTATTAGTCTTGTGATATAGTAGGACACGTCCTTACTCGCCTCTAATGGACGTTTAATTAAAGGAACATTTAATTTACTGCGCGGGGCCTTAGTCATCTGTTTCTTTCTCTTGGAAGAGACACTCTTCTTCTAGTGACGTAGAGATAGATATCAGAGGTCAGGCTGCCAAGTGGCTGCTCAAATTCATCTATGAGTTTCTTGGTTATTAATATTTCAAGCAAGATTAGTTTTTGAAATACATACGAAGTCTCCTAAAGTCGCGCGCTAGAAGGTAAGTTTGAAGAGTTTCATCCGATAGTAGGTTCTCTACCTTTGGCATGTCATAAGATTTCGAATCCGCACAGGTTTTTCACGAGGGAGACGGTTAAGTTGGGGTTAAAATCTCAGTCAAGCGTATTCAAGTACTTTTTCTTAAGTGGTGTCATGTCTGAATCCTCACCGGTTGGCACGAGGGGAATGGATAGGTTGGGGTTAGAATCCCGGTAGAATATAGCAAAGGTTTTTTTTATAATGTGTATGAGAGGAATGGATAGGTTGAATTTACCTAAGTGTTCTTTTCTATTAAATGGTTTTCCAATCTCCCGCTACGCAAATCCGGTTACATTCTTCTAAATTTACCGTCCTTATCCGAGGGGGNGGCGATAACTGGAAAGACTACCTCGTCATAATTTGCTTAGGATTGTTATTTTTCTGCACTCTCAATAACTTAAATCATCCACCTTAAAATTACATAAAAATACGGGTGAATTTTAAAGATCTACATCAGTGTCTGCCTAGAATAAGATTCAAGAGATCATATTGATTTAAAAAAACGAGGTAACTGATTGGAATTGAACTGCTACTGAAAGCAAAACAAAATAAGAAAATTAAACTATATGTTTCTACTGGAGAAATATTTGATTTATTTCGGCGAAAAAAAAAGTTTTGCTATAAGAATCGCAAACACGTTGGCCTTTTCTCGCGTCCTCTTCCACCACCCCACCTTACTTAACCAATAGCAACACGAGTCTAATTCCGGAGCCACGATCCACTTAACAACTTTCACTTAACGTAACGTTATGCAACATATATATTACCCTATTATATTTAAATTAAAACCATTACCATGCACTTGACGTGAATTTAAGGTTCACTTAACTCAAGTGCTGTTCATGGAATAACGTTACGTTACGTGAAGTATGTCACGTGTTTCTGCCAGCCAACCATGCTGTGGGTAATGTCGACACGGTTATTTAGCTCTTCATTTGTTTGTTTGTGGTGTGTGGACGCTTTCTTTGGTGTAGTTCGTTTAACCCTGTCTCGCGAACAATACACCAATGCCTCTTCTTGTACTTTATTTTGTAACTCTAGTAAGCTTCTGTTGACCACCTCTGTGGTCTAGTGGTTAGAGTTCCTGGCTACAGATCGAGAGGTCCTGGGCTCGATCCCCGTCGCTTCCAGAATATATCCAAGAACCAGGTGGTCAGACTCAGCCGCGCGAGGGCAGATGACTCGAATTAATTAATTAATGGTAGCTATTTTTATAGAACTAGGATGAACGGCCGAAGGATTTGTTGTGCTGATCACATGACACCCTCTATCCGCAAATGTTGGCACTATTATTGCTAACGGTGGCGGCCGCTCGGTCGGTATAACTCGCTGGCGGGCTCATGCCATGGAGTTTTATTGTGTGAGCTTCTATTGCAAGGATTCAGCTGCCAGATTGCCATTTTATTGAACTATTTGTTTTTGCAAACAGTCAAAGTTCATCAGCTGTGTTTGGCTCAAGTTGTTGACGTACTTATGTACACTCTGATCAGACTATGTTCCTTTACGTTACGTGGGTGTAAGTTGATTTGGATCACAGCACTGATGCGGGACTGTTAGTACAGTAAATATGAAAAACAACTCCCCGGCTAATATCAAGTTTAGTGTTTATATTATATGCCATTGTATTAAATTGCCACAATTGTTCCAATTGCCTAAGAGCGTGAAGTGAGACGGGTAATTTAGAAACTCCCTGGTGACAAACGTTTCGAAATTAGTTTCGCCATCATCGAGAATTTCAGCGATACCAATTATAATCTTATTCACACCAATGAGTTTTTCAAAACTGTCACTCTAATTGAATGTTGTATTATTATTTTTTTAATGAGTCACTTTCGTGTGGCCAACTTCAACGCAGTTAAGTACGTTTTAATTGAGTTGAACATTCCAATAACTTGTCTTGTCGAATTATGTACAAGATTTTAATGTATATAAGATAATATATTCATTGGTACAAGATCAGGTTTTCCCCCTCCAACTTGACCTCAGATAAGAAAAGGTTTGGAATGGATACTTCCTTCGTAGCATATATTAATAAAACTCACCTTAAACGCTTGGACTATGCAAATGAGAGAACTGCATGCATGACTTAATCACAATATATGATTGATTATACACATTAAGCCATTTACTAAGACTATATGTTCAATTTACATAATGCTATTTTTAGTCCGCCTAAGCTAATATATTATTAGATAAAAACACATACTTTATTTACGACTTTTTACTGGGAAATAAATAATGGTGTTTTTTATAACCTCTAGTCAGATATAAAATTATTTTAGAATCGTATACAAACAAACATATCAATATGAAATATTATTTTAAAAATTAACAAGTCGCTCAAATCACTCTTTTAATTAAAAGTTATAGAAAATTTGGAAAAAATATAACTGTGATAGGTTTAATCTGTTTTACTAATTTTTAAATGAACAGTCCTATTTTGACTTATTTTTTTCCTTAAACTGAAGCTATTTCAGACTTCTAATCGCATCAAGATGTGACGTTCATTAAATAATCTGATCGTTGGACCAACCCAATTGACTGTGTGTAGGCGTCGGCTAAAGTGGATGCCCGTTCATTTTATAAAGAGTACCGTAATAGTTCACTGACTCCTTGCTACTCGCAGAACAGGAGCTTGGTCGACGTTTTCTTGAGATGTCATCTTTTGTAACAATTTCACACGGCGCTTTTCTTCCTGGTTATAAACTGACCTGAAACCTTTATTAGGAGACCATTGTGAGGTCGAGAGATTGTTAACAAACAGTGTGGGGTGAAGGGGGGGGCACCTACGTCTTCTATCTGCGTGTCCAGCGCGGTATACATTGAGGAGGGAACGTTCAAGTATTACGTAAGCACCTTTTTGGCCATTTTGGGCCCCCCTATTCCCGCCTTTGTAATAAAAAAATAAGCAAATGTCCCCGGTCTTGCCTACATCATATCATATTAGTTATTCGATTTTTTTCCACAGGAATATCCAATATTAATAAATTCCTAAGACCATTAGTGTAATTAGTGCATAAGTTTGTAACCCTAACGGGTAGTAAGAAGTACTGAAAGAATATATTTATGTATAGGTCATGAAATTTGGCTTACATAATTCAGTAGAGAAAACATTTTTAATCAAGATCGAAATTTTTATAAATATAAAATTGACAATTTTTAAACTATCGAATAAATATAAGAATGATGATGGACAGTTATTTTATTTTTCTCAACGCCGTTAGGGGAGTTGGAATGGGGAGGTGGGAATAGCATAAACTTGTGTTCGCGTGTCCCAAGTGATTAAACTTGTATAAATACTACATTTCCATCTCAAATTGGAATAGATACGTGCTAACCGTCTGAACGAGTGTCCTTGCTCTCTTAACCAGAGTTTCACCGCACCGGGGGGCACACTGCCACGTGGGCGCTAAAAAAAACACGTCTCGATCTGGCCTGCTCCTGACTCGATAATCACTTGGTCCGTTGGTCGCGGTCTTTCTAGTTGTTTTTTTAATGACCTGACAAAATGATGGCCACTGGTGTTGATGTGAAGGCAGGTCAAGAAGCTGTCGCCGCCGCTGAACGTGGAGCAAGGAACAGTCGCGGACGTAGGTGGGTGATGTGAGGACACTTGCCTCGTGCTGTAATTATCACGTGGGTGGGTGTCCCACACACAAACATACACACACATTTAAGAATAAAATAGCCAAAGCTATAATATATGCTTTTTGTGAGGATTTACTCCATCTAGATATCAGATATTGAAAAATGACACGTGGACAGAAAATGATATCTAGATGGAATAAATCCTCACTAGAAGCATATATAATAGCTTTGGTTATTTAATTCTTAAATATGCACTCCCTTACAACTATAATAATTGTACAAGGGGTAGCATTAAGCCAACTACCGAGTCGAAGGTGGCAGCGTTATCTGATAGCTCGTTATCTTAATAAAATCACGGTGTAGCCGACGATTTCCACACGTCCATCATAGACCCTACTTTAAAATATGAGTGAAGAATGACCCAGGGCACGGGACGATTGTTGGATAGCTCAGTGGTTAGAGCAATGGCGTACTAAGCCAAAGATCCCGGGTTCTATTCCCGTGTCCAGGTGTCATTTTTCAATTTTCAGAATACACACCTGTGTTTAGCAATGAGTATATTAATTCTTGTGCCTCCCTCTCCTTATTTCCATGTTCATATTTTGAATGAGCGGATTGATTTCCAGACAACGGCTTGACAGTAAATAATAACCGCGTTATTGTGGGGAAACGTCTTATCCGCTTCGACTTCGTAAAAATATCTACAACAAAGAGCATTACCCGCACCGGGGACTGCTCGGACAAAGGCGTCAGTCTCGTCACATTTGATGAGCCGATGATGGGAAGGTCGTGTCTCGAATCTCGCTGGGGTGTGGTGAATTTTGTTCCCCCTCATAAATACTTCACCCCCCCTTTTATTTTCGCGCAAATTCTGGTGCATTTACTCTAAATAAATATCTTTCTCATTGGTGAAAATCTGCGGCGAGTCCTCTTTAATAACAAGAGCGTAGTTATAATTTTAATAAACTTGCAACAGGTTTGTTTTTAATCTTGTTACCAAACTGCCCTGATCTAATCTTTGTCGAATGTCTCTCCCTTGTCTTACACGCCGAGGGAGACAACCCAGATCGTTGTAACTTGTACGTTGTCTTGCTAATCACGCCTCATTAGTAGCACAATGTATACTGAGATATCACAAAACGTGGGGCAGTCAACTCCACCCGTAGGGTGCCCCATTTTCAAGTTTTCCTTCGTGATATTTTAATTTGTATATCTGTATACACTTCTACTATGAGTAAGCCTTATCAATATTTTCTCAAACTAGACACTGATAAAGGAAATCATCTTAGTAAAAAAATTAGGTCGCAATTATATTTGACATCTTACTTGTAATCGAAACTCCACAGAAAGAGTATTTTACCATACCCACATAAAAAAACAGAGTAACAAAACATTAACACACTCGACCGATTTGTGTTTCCTACATATTTTCTCACTCTCCCTTGCAAATGCGGATACACGTCTTTTGACACCTTATCTCAGTCAGTAGCGCGTTTGCCTAGTAATGTCAACATAACATTTTAAAAAATGTGTTGTTTTAAACAAGACCTGAATTTTCATCCAAATATGAATTTTGCATAATTATTAATGATTTCTCTCTCTTTCTATACCTAAGTTTAAAATTAATGTTATCTAACAAACAATGTGAATATTTTACACAGTTAAAATACGTGTATGGATTTTTATAGCCTGAAGTGTAAAATATAAATTAAATTATCCTTGAAGAAGTGTATTCGTCAAAACAACATGTCTTCTAGATAGTTATTTATATTATTATTATTAGCACCGCGTCTTACTACCCGTTCGGTTATACGCACTTAAGCTAATGTGTAATGGTAGGGTGATTGTGAGAGGAAATGGAGGACCTACAGTTTAACGTGGGATCCGAACCACGGTGGAGGCCTGGCATTCCATACATTCACAAGTTGTGATCAATACACGTCTTGTCAGAGGTGAAGGAAAGGTTTGGCAATCAGATAAATCTGTGCCAGGACAGTTATTTAAAGAAACACTAGTACGATTATTATTATTATTATTATTTTAATCATTAATCATTTAAATATCCGCTTCGGTGTTCGCATGGTCTAAGGTAGAATAGACTGGATTGCTGAAGATGGAGACACCGAGTCTTGAATCCCAGTTTACACGTACCGAGTTATTTCCTCTACGCAAATGTGGAAACATTTTTTATAAAACTCTACCGTCTTCTTCCCTACAACATTAACGTAATTAATATAGGTTTAGGTCACAGACAAGGATACATCAGATCCTCAGTCTTAAGGGAGTCTCGTTGCGCTCCTTGAGCCAGGTTGAGTCCATCAACACTGGAGTTCGCTAGTGTCAATGCTCAGTGATAAAAACCACTTTCAAATGTGCATTTGTTAAATGACACACTTTCGAAATGTTCTTAATAAAGTGACCACTGTAATCGTAATGTGCAGTCTGCATAAGCTCTTTGTAAGGGGGAATTATGTTAAGAGGGGGTTGGCTCGCTACCTGAACCTAGCTTCGTGTCAACCGGCCGATTGGCTCTAGATATATATTTGTGTCCTCTAGTGCAACTATATTAAAAATGAGATTTTATTTTAATGCACCTTGATGACACCTAGCGATACCCGTGTTGAAAGACTCAAGTTCGCCCACGGAGCGTAGCCACATTAAACTGGAGGTAGTGGGTTTGGTGTATACCTTGTTTGTTGCCTCAGTGCATATAACCTGAACAGGTAGATAGAGACGTCGAAAAAATGAATTTATGTCTTTATAAAAACTCTTAGTGTACTCGAGACGATGTGTTTACTAATGTGGAGGCACGCTACTGTAGATGAGACGTCGAAAAAAATGAATTTATGTCTTTATAAAAACTCTTAGTGTACTCGAGACCATGTTTACTAATGTGGAGGCACGCTACTGTAGAAATGTTGAAAGCCACTGTATTAGTGTAAACTATGCAAATAATCCGGACTGGAAGTTAGACACGGAACGTGGATTCTCAGTTATTATGACTGTGAGTATATTATTATGTTCCAAACAGGTCGCGACTGGAGCGTGGCTGTATCTCACGCAAAGACGTAAAAACTGGTCCAATTGCCAAGGTTGCTTGCTAGCTTTAATTAATTATTATTATATGCCGCGGCCCCGGTCGCGTGAGAAACCAAGAGGGTGCCGAGTGTGTGTGTGTTTGGCCCATCTTCGGCTCGCTTGGTGTGACGTATGGTACATTACCTCTGTTGTTCACACCGCGACGGTGTCCCACAACACGGGGCTGAGTGGCTGAAGGCGCTATATACCCTGATTTTGGTAGGAAGATTGTTCAGGAAGGCCTTATTTTGTACGAGAATCCTCTTGTTTGATAGTATTTTGATAAGATGATAAAGTCTGCCAGAACGGACCTCATACAAAAATCATGGTGTGTATGTATATATATAAATATATCCCCGTGGTGTGTATATATATATAGCACCACGTCTTACTACCTTATCAGGTTATTCCCATATTATGTACTAATTACGCTAGTGAGTTAGGGATGAGGAAGGTTGAGGGATTCGAACTTCGATCTCCCTGTCATCGGCAGATTTGTCTTAACCCGATAGTGATGCCTTTGACATTGAGGTCACTGAAGCAGGTAAAATCATGGCATACTTAGAGTCTAATTTCATCTGGAGTAATTATTGATCACGCGTCTTTACATCAAATTACTACAATTTCTTAGCGTTAGCTGTGTTATTATATGAGAGTCAACCCGCACCTGGTGGATAACAGGGCTAAAGCGTCTACCACATCTGGTTTAGATACCTGGTGATGTGTGTGCCGTAATTATTTATATTTTTAACTGTTACTTTTCCCCCCAAGAAAATTAGGATACATATATTATAAACTAAAATGTATTAAATGTACACTTTCTAAACACACTGGTTATATCAGCAAACTGCAGCAAACACATACGCCCAACTCCATAGCATATAATTGTAATATCTTAGTAATAGAATAAATAAACACAGTAAGCATTGGTATTGAGCGAAAAACAAATGTTTGTATTTCAAAATGCTTCTTTTTACCAGAATTCTGCATTACTAGATAGCCATCTTGCTGCTCAAAATAATGTCAAGAGACATTCCACAGCCCTCGGTGCGCTGCCTTGGCTGACTTTGTTTGGGATAACCACTGCCCATTAAATGAACTATGGAAGTAAAAAATTGATTTACCGTATAGATGGCCACGGTTATTTTTGCAAACCTGTCAAGCAACACCCGGTTAGTCGAGAATTCCTTGTACTGACCACAGCTCAAGTATGGTGGATAACAGGGCTAAAGCGTCTACCACATCTGGTTTAGATACCTGGTGATGTGTGTGCCGTAATTATTTATATTTTTAATTGTTTCTTTTCCCCCCAAGAAAATTAGGATACATATATTCTAAACTAAAATGTATTAAATGTACACTTTCTAAACACACTGTTTATATCAGCAAACTGCAGCAAACACATACGCCCAACTCCATAGCATATAATTGCAATATATTAGTAATAGAATAAATAAACACAGTAAGCATCGGTATTTAGCGAAAAACAAATGTTTGTATTTCAAAATGCTTCTTTCTACCAGAATTCTGCAATACCAGAGAGTTTTTTGTATTTCAAAAAGCTTCTTCCTACCAGAATTCTGCATTACTAGATAGCCATCTTGCTGCTCAAAATAATGTCAAGAGACATTCCACAGCCTTCGGTGCGCTGCTTTGGCCGACTTTGTTTGGGATAACCACTGCCCATTAAATGAACTAGGGAAGTAAAAAAATTGATATACCGTACAGATGGCCACGGTTATTTTTGCAAACCTGTCAAGCAACACCCGGTTAGTCGAGAATTCCTTGTACTGACCACAGCTCAAGTAGTGAACCCTCCCTAACCACTCGGCCACGTGAATGGCCTTTAAATGATACGTAACACGCCAAGGTTATTAATACCTGATTATAGGGAGCACCAAACGCTCGTAACGAGCTAACCACTTTATTTAATAGCATGCCAGTGCCTGAATTGGCTAATATATATACTGCGTGTATAGTATAACCTAGGTTAACACGATAACGAGTGAGGATTTGAAAAAAAAATGAACATTCGCCTGGAGTGAGTATGGGAGTATAGAATATTGAAAGGAAAATACCTTCAGGTCACCCAGCCGAGATTCAAACTTCTATCTTTCCGTCACCCAGCTAACCATTTTATTGAGATCTTGATGCCTTAGACCTTATGACCATCAGTGTGGGTCTCGTCCTACAGCTCGCAGATTCAATCACGTCGGAATATGAACGGGGGACCCTTAGAAGGCATAACCCAGTGTTAACTATTAGTTCTACCTACATCTCGTGTGATTTGGCAAAGACATACCTGTCTCTGATCATTTTTATGTCAAGAATTGTATATAGAAAAAAATTGAATATGACTTTGTTTTTTCACTCGTGATCTTGCATACAAAATACTGTTCAAAAGTTTAATAACCCTAAATAATAATAATATATTTAGAACAGCTTGTAAGGAAATGTATCTAGATTTTCTCCAAATTTTTAAGTCTTAAACGCATGAAAATAAACCCACTAATCGATTTGTAAATATTTATAGTTAGACATCTCATTCACTTGACCAACCTTGGCAATCCATTCAACGTAATGTGTTATTTTGAGTAGTTAATTGGAATTAATTCACGGATTGATGGTCCCTTTCTTCAAGTGGCATCTTTATTCACGTTGATACACCTCTCCATATGCCCATTTCTGGTCCGATGTCAGTGACGTCAGCAATCAAAACACGATGTATCGTTCTCATTTACACACCCTATCGGCCTTGGGACAGCTTTGACTAAACGCTTCTAAGAGACATATTTGAATCTCGGTTGGGATGGATTTTTACGTTTAGAATCGTCTCATGTCAAATCTCTTTCACTTGTTCAAATATACCCTGATTATTGTCGGTGTCAAACTGATAATAACCAGGGTATAATTGAACAATTTCAAAGGAAGATAAAAGCTTTGAATTCTATATAATGAACAGACTATAAAAATTTCACTAAATATGGCATATTTCTATATAATTATTTTTAGAACAGCTACTAAATATTATTTTAACACAGACTCAGAATTAAATTACATTCATAACGTAAGCAGGTAATTAAGTAAAATACTTTATATCCAATATTGCCAGCATTATTTTGTTCCAAAGAAAAATCGATCATCAGTAAACTACCCTTAAATGAATTTTCCCCCGAAAACCAAGCATACAGTTTTATTTGTCATGTCAAACTTCCCCTCAGTTATACATTTTAAACACAATCATTAGAACGATTTTTGAAATATTAATAATTTTATAAAAATTATTCATCAGTAAACTACCATTTAACGAGTTTGTATCAAAAAAACAAGTATACATTATTTATTATATGTTGGATGAAACACTCCCTAGATATTAATTTTAGATAAAAAAAATTGTATAATCATTTTAGAAAAATTTGGAATTTAAAAAAGAATAGTTCACTAGTAAACTAGGGTCAAAATTTTAAAAAAAAAACTTCTCTTGGTATTGCCATATAGCATTTAAATATAAAGTTTGAACAAAATTCATCAAAGTCTTTCAGATCTGTGGCCAAGGACAGACAGACTTGTAAAATCCGTTTTTTGGGTTCTCTTCTCTTGGTATTGATTGCCATATAGCATTTAAATATAAAGTTTGAACAAAATTCATCAAACTCTTTCAGATCTGTGGCCAAGGACTGACAGACTTGTAAAATCAGTTTTTTGGGTTCGGACACACATCATTCATAGTAATCTAAACTAAAGGGCAAATATTTTTACGATTATACTATTTCCTCTTGATATGAGAAAGTAAAATAATATATAAAGTTTTAAAATTATGCTATATTCCTTGCTTGCATTCAATTTAAACACATACTTGTCCATTAGTCCTTGATATTCTGTCTCGTTGAAGTGATCTCTGGTAAATTTACAAGTGCTTTTCGGACACAAATTTTTTTCATAGCTTCCTGCTTCTTTGCTTTATTAATAAAAATTACTGATACGGTGAAAATACCAGGCGGAAAGTAAGCACCAAATTTAATAATAATAATAATAATAATAAAAACACAATTCCTTCAACTCCGGCTTCTTCTTTGCTTTGCCTGTTTCAAATATCACTTCGCATGTAAGTGGTGACCTTCGCACACCTCTATTAAATAGCTAATTAAAATCAAACAAACATATGCCGTATGCATTTGAAACAGTTATTTTCCGAAAAGGAATGCAAACGTATGTGCAGAAAAAAAAACTTGAAGGAATGTATACTAGCTATTTTAATAGTTTTTTTTTTTACTAAAGGTAACATACAGTAAAACTAAACTGCCTTTGTGAAGGTACGGCCCTCCGCTCATATTTATGGGCGGTAATTATTTCTCACAGAGATGCGTAGCCTGCGCCTCGAAAAACCGGGAGAAATATACGCAGCTTTCTTACGGTTACTTCCCAGCTAATTTGCATTATATTATCTTTCACTGTAACAAAGAACGTGTGTTGTGTATATTTGTGCTCAATGACGTTTTCCCGGTGATCCCAGGCAACGAAAGGACCTAAGGAGTATGTGCATTGCGTCACTGAATATTCGTAACTACCGGCGAAATGACGAGACTCGATGATGGTGTGAAAGTTGAACTAGCCGAAACCGTTATCTAGAACTGCATCGGGTTTAATTATTGTCAGGTGTTTGTTTTTTAAACCAACTTTCTCGTGGACATTTTTTAAATTTAATTAATTTGTCAACATTGTAATTTGACTTGAAAAGTGTCTTAATTTCCCACATATATAATTAGTACGAGATAGAAAACGTGACGGTTTAACTTTTCTTAAGAAAGTGAAGTCATTGACAAGGCATAGCGTTAGCTTTATACAGTCTGGTTTTCATACGAAGGGCCTTTTAGAAAATACAAAAAAAAATCTGTCAAAATTGTTAACATTTTACTACTACTTTGGTAGTATTTTTTATATAAATAACATCTATCAAAAGTTAGAGCTGCAGGTCACATGATTCCACACACACACACACACACATATATATATATATATATATATATATATATATATATATATATATGT
>CABFOW010007363.1:0-24617 GCA_902141385.1 Timema californicum | reverse complement strand
TTCAAGAAATAGGTAGGTTTTATTTTATTTACTTTTTCACGTAATGTCTAAAAAATGCAATTTTTTCGTATGAAGGTCAGGGCTGGAACAAAATCTGTTAAAATTCAAATAACGAACCCTTCGAAATAACGAACCTTTTTCAGGGAACCGTGAAAGGTCGTAGAATCGAGAGTTGACTGTATTGATAACGTAAGTCGTGTGTTGCAAAGTAATAGCTTGTTCTTAAGTACGGCACAACTACGTTAAACTCAGTATTTTTAAGGATCCTCGTGGGAGTGCACGTTATTGTGATAAGCTATCCCCTGCTAGCACATCTTGCCGTAATAACAAAGGAATCATTACGATTCAAAATGGCAGTGATACACTTTGTCTTGCCCATGCATTGGTTGTCACCAAGGTTGTGTGTGACGTTAAAAAGAACCAGTATGCATGGATGTGAACACCGTTAAACAAATCAAAATGGATTGTCCTATTCAAAAATACAAAGCAGAAAATGTATGACGTGATACCCGTGTAAACCTTTTGAAAGGTAGTGGGCTCACTGAACTGAACAAATTTTAAACATACCTCTCCGAATATAAAATCACAGTGTACAAGGAACTTCGGGGTAGGCACGTCCTATATGAGGAGCCTACTCCCCCGAACATTCCTCTTAGGGCTACCTTGATTTGTATTTTCCCGACGATAAGCTAAATCATTTTGATGTCATAACATCCTTGACAGCTGCAAATAAGTTCGGGTACTTTTGCCGCGAGTGCCGTGTGCCGTTCAGTAATAAGAATGTGCACAAATGTAAATACACGTGGAAAAAGTGTTACGTTATAGCTGTCTGCAATGGAGATCAAACTCTGGTCTGTAAAGACTGTGGGCGTTGGTTCATAAACCAGACATAATTTGATAATCATAAACATCCCGTTTTTTTTAGAGGTTACATGTCGATCTGTGATGTCAAAAAGGTTTGTGAGGTCTGTGGGCAATTTTTCAGTTTGGAAAGATTAAATTATTCACCCAGGTTTTATGAGACTGTTTGTAGAGTATGTGATACATATAATCCTTTTGGTCAGTTCTGCTATATGAAGCAAGCCCCATCCAAGCCGTCACTGGAAAAGAGAAATTTAATGTTTGTATCCTATGATTTTGAATGCAGACAAGAAATGATTCTGAAAGGCGCGGTCAACACTTATTTGCACGAACCTAACATCTGTGTCGTGCAGACGTGTTGCAAAGCTTGCCTTCATATCTATGTAAACGACCATCATTGCACTGAATGTGGGGGCGATATGACTCGCATATTCAGGGGTGATGCCACAATGGCCCATGTTTTTAGATTTATAGAGCAAATTAAACAACAAAATTTAAGTACGTACATCACCCTCCTAGCCCATAATGCGAAGGGCTATGATGGTAATTTTATTTTAAAATATATGATGGAGGAGAAATATGGACTCCAGAGCACATAATAAACGCTGGAAAAATCATGTCCATGCGTTACGACCCGCTCCACTTTATTTAATCAATGAAGTTTCTCCCAGATGTCGTTGTCTAAGATGCCCAAAATATTCGACTTGGACGAGTCTTTTGCCAAAAGACATTTCCCCAATTTTTTTTCAGTAAAAAAGAAAACGTGGGATATAGGGGTCCCTTGCCGCAAAAGGAGGACTACGGCATCGGTGAAATGTCGGTTGAGGAAAAGGAACACTTTGAAAAGTCGTAGGATGCACTAGTCAAAGAAAATTGTCTTTGGTTTTAACAGCGAGCTGTAACTGTATTGCGTGAAAGATGTAAAGATCCTACGGAAGGCCTGCCTAATGTTTAGAAACATACTTATGTAAAAAGCAAAGGAGGATCCTTTTAGAAAAGCGTGTATGATCGCAGGAGCTGTCATGTTTGTTTACCACAGAAGTCATCTTAAGGAGAATACTGTCGGTATCATCCATAATGGTGGCTACCGGTGTGCAGACCAACAGTCGCACGTCGCCGTACAATAGCTCTGCTGGGAGGCCCATCAACGTGGTGTCTCTATCCTTGGTGTGGGTAACGGCCGTGAGGAATATGTGTTAGGGCGACGTGTAGACGGAGTTGTTAAAGCTGGAGATACTACCACCGTATTCCAGTTCTGTGGCTGTTATTGGCAAGGGTGCCCTTTCTGTTATCCTGACAGGACCACCCCTATCAAACACAGCCGCCACAAGACCATTGAGACGCGCTATAAAGCGACCTTGGCTTGCGTGGAAAAGTGTAAGAATGACGGGAACACGGTCGTAGAGAGGTGGGAATGTACGTTTAATGCGATGAAACGCACAGACAAGGACTTGAAACAATTTGTACTGCAGCACGAGGTGTACAGCAAGGAACCACTCAGTCCCAGGGACGCATTCTTTGGCGGTCATACAAATGGTATCAAGCTCTTCCAGCATACACAAGTACCTGGTTGATCCATACATCACAGTGGACAGCGTCATTGATGTAAATGATGAAGTTATGTTCCTTATTTACAAGGATGCGCGTGACGCGTTGCGCCCTAACCCTAACACGAGTGTGGCGGTGGCATGCTACACGAATGCTATGGCTAGGTTGCACTTATACAGAATCCTTGAACAATTGGGGGACCGCGTTTTGTATCATGATACAGATAGCGTTCTATTCACGGAACGCCCCGACATTTAGAGTCCACCGACCGGGGACATTTTAGGTGACCTCACTGACGAATGTAAAGATTACGGTCCAGGAAGTTATATTAGCACCTTTGTTTCCGGCGGTCCCAAGATTTACGCGTACCGAGTTTGTGCTCGTGGCGATCCTGCCAAAACCAAAACTGTATGTAAGGTTCGAGGGATCACCATAAAATACGGCAACTGGAACGACGTTAATTTTTACGATTTGAAAGCGATGGTCACCAAACAGGTTGCGGAAAGATACATACAGATAGCTCACACAATTGTAAGAAAAGGTCTTGCGACTGTATGTAACGTTTCGCAGAATAAAGTCTACCAGCCAGTGTATACCAAACGTCGGATAACCAATTATTTTAATACGTTGCCGTTCGGGTATCAGAGTCCCTGTAAACGCACCACCACAACTAAAAGGGGATCATTTAGACGGGCTTAGTAATCTTCTTTTTTTCTTCATTAACTCTAGACATTTCCACTGACATACCATTTTTCAAAGATTTGAGATATTTTTAGATTTTTTCTGAATGAAAACAGGCATATCTTTTTATCGATTTATTTTATGCATCTAAGATATTTTTTATATTTTTTATCCACCAGTACAATCCTTCACGTACCTAATTATATCTAGTCAAATATTTGTGTGTGTGTATTTAATTCTAGTCAAATTATTTATTTTTTGTACATATTTTAAATTGAAACCATCTGGTTGTTTACATATATTCAAATACTCTTTAAACTGGATTTTTTAAATTAGTACCGAAGCCACTATTCCAACTAGAAGCTCAAGAAATTGATTAATGTTTCCTCTACACCTAAACATGTATAATTTACTTTAAGTTGTAAGATATATTTAATAACTGTCATTTTTATATAAATAAAGATTCCAAGTGTAATTTTCATGGCGTGAGTCATATTTCAAAAACTTGTATTTGTGTGTAAATAAATATTCCCATTATACTTTTCATGGTGTGAGATATATTTGTAAATAAATCTTCCAAGTAAACTTTTCAGGGTGTGAGATATATTTGTATACAGTTTTATTTGTGTAAATAAATATTCCAAGTATACTTTTCATGGTGTGAGATATATTTGTAAATAAATATTCCAAGTAAACTTTTCAGGGTGTGAGATATATTTGTAAAAACTTTTATTTGGGTAAATAAATATTCCATGTATAATTTTCATGGTATGAGATATATTTGTAAATAAATATTCCAAGTAAACTTTTCGTGGTAGGAGATATATTTTTTAAACTTTTATTTGCGTAAATAAATATTACATGTATACTTTACATGAATGTAAAAACTTTTATTTGTGTACATAAATATTCCATGTTTACATTTCATGGTGCGATCAACTTTTATTTGCGTGCATAAATATCGTAAAAATTGTTATGATTGTGTTTTAACGTCTACACCCTCTCCATCCTATCCTATAAATACAAATCCATTTAGCTTATAAGCTCAGTCACAAAGATTATGTACCAGTTGAAACATCAATTTTCGGCCATCATCTGCGGCTCTTCTGGATGTGGAAAGTCACATTTTGTAAGCGACTTTACCCGTCACTAGGACACAATGTGTGACGTCAAAATTGATCAAATCACCTGGTATTATGTTTTATTGCAGCCGGGATTCAAACAAGATGGGTCAAGTCCCCACATCATATTCTGTAAGGGTTTATCGGAAATGGATGACACCTGTAATGACTCTCCACATCTGATTATCCTGGACGACTTGATGTTTGAAACCAATGAAGTGGTCGTCAATCTTTTCATCAAAGGATGCCACCATCATAATATTATCGTCATGTACCTTATACAAAATATATTCCACCCAGACAAGGGCCAAAGAGACATGACCTTAAACGCACATTATATCGTGCTTTTTAAAAATCCCAGGGCTCAAACTGAGATTTAACATTTTGTACGTCAAGTCTGTCCTGAAAATCCCCGTGTTTTACAAGAGGCTTACGCTGATACTACAAGTACTTCCCACGGGTATATATTGTTAGATTCAAAGCAAGGTACACTCGAATGGTTCAGATATAGAACCCGCACAAATGTCGGGTGCTGCGTGTACCTACCACGCAAAAGCTATAAAAAAAAACACTGACACTTCCCGATTACAGATAATTTCTTAACCATGAGTCGCAGCAACGTGTCGCCTTGTTGAAATTAGCATACAAGAAAATGATTGACTCCGTTTGTGAGTGTACCTACAACGATTTAAAAGGATGGGTGCCGTTGAAAAATGCGCAGAAGACAAAGTTACGTGCTCCCAAGCAGGTGTTGTGCAAGCTGGTAAAACGAGGAGAGTGCTGGAAGAAGAAGAGACGACTATTCGTTCAGAAAGGGAGAGCGTTCCTGCCCTTACTTTTAGATTCATTAATCAGCGGTTTTCTCAGTTCCTTATTCAATAAGTATATAGTGGAACACACAAAAAGGATGATATTGGTGTCCCCGAAAACATTACGCCATTACGAGCAACACCACCTACAAGTGCCATCGGCCACAAATCTAGTGGTCTCCGAGCTGGACAAGGAAATGGAAAAAATCCTCGCTTCAAAACTTGATGACAAGTCTAAATGAACTTTATACCAACAAGTACTTCAGCGCTATCTACACTTTATACAACACCCTCCACCGCTTGAAAATACCACCACAACCTCCCCTGAAGTGTTTGTACCTCCCATACCTGCTGTACTCAATAATATACCCGTACAGGCACGTAAAAAAAAGCTGAACTTTTACTAGAACATATTATTTCATGAGGTGGCATCTCTTGGGACTCAAACGGGGAAGTGAGTATTCACGTTACGCCTCTCCGTGGATCCAATATTGTGGATTTAGTCAACGATCTGGTCAGACCAAGAAGACACAGCGAGCCGTCGGGGTGGTGAGACTTTCTCACGGCGCTTCATAAAATAAACGTTCCGAAAGAATTTATTGTAAATCCGAATCATTTGGTGTCCATTAGTGATCCGACGCTCGTACCCCAACCACTTACATGTCACAACGCCCTAAAAAGAAGAAACTGGAAAGGGTGGACGAAAACAGATGGCTGCCATTCCGAGCTTAATGGACCGTTTAGATTACATCGACTACGACCTTTCTCATTCTGCAAGGTTTGCAGGGGCGTCGTTACTCATAAAGGCGTACAAGAAAGATCCCGACAAAGTACGAGAATGTCTTCGTGCGCAGGACGCTTGTACCCTACACAAACTGGTGATAAAAAAAAGTTTCCATGCAACAAGTACGTGATGTTCAACATTGACGATCTCAACGATATGCAGTCTCGGAAAATACAACGACGGTGTCGTGTACTTGCTCACCGTCATCGATGTGTTTATCAAGATGGCCTGGGTGAGTACGCTTCCATCCAAGATGGGGAGCGTCATGAGAGACGCCTTTCGGGACATTTTCAAACAAAGTGGCAGTAAACCTTTAAGTTTACACACGAACAAGGGGATAAAGTTCACGGCACCTCTGGTTCAGAAATTTCCCAAGCAAGAAGGCGTTCATTACTAAACCACTCATAATCCGGACGTTAAGGTAAGCATTGTGGAACGATTAAATAGAACTTTTAGGGGCGCACGTGGCGCTACTTTACCAAAAATAACACGTATCGGTATGTGGACGTCCCCAAGATCTCGTCAATGCTTACAACGGCGAAAATCATTCCAGTATCAATATGGTGGCTGCATACGTTTCAGAAACCAATGTGCTTCAAGTCAGAGATAATCTGTACGGCAAGCGGCGTCCAAACTCTAATAATAAGTCAAAACTCAAAGTCAGTGACACCTTTCGTATTAGCAAATCAAAAATGCTGTTTGAAAAAGGCTACGAAAGCAAATGGAGCAAAGAAATGTTAAAAGTCAGCAGTGTCGTTTTGCGACAACCACTCGTCTAAAGGCTGACCGATCTTGACGGCGAGGTGGTGGAAGGAACGTTTTACGAACCCGAATTCTAATGCGTAAGTCTTCACAAAACTTTGAAAGTTGATAAAATACCACGTGTCAAGGGTAAATACGCCAGAAAGAAAATGTACGTGCAGTGAAAAGGTTACCCTACCAATTTTAATTCTTGGATTCCTACCAGTTACGTCAGCGCCCTGCCATGAAGGACCAGTGTTTACAGCCTCTTCTAGATCCTATGTGATATACTGATAAAGGACACTTGATCTCAAGAATTCCTTCCTCTCCTGCCATACCATCTGTTGATCAATAAAATAAATATTATTAATATTGAGCTAAATTCAAGCCCTGCATCAACATCAGCTTGTAAATAAAATGTATTATTAAAAATAATATTAAATCATGCATCATAGTGGCACTACCTCAACTAGCTCCTAAGAAAAGTAGATCTGTATCAACGAACAGTCCGCAATCTACGGACTGGATGCCATTTTCCTCTTTCAATTCCTGTTTCGCAAGCTCCTCTTGCTTCGTACCATGCCTTGTTCCAAGGGTTGATATGTTGTTTTATTTTTATATATATATATATATATATAGCAAATACTGTATTTCTACAGGACGTAGTTGGTTGGAGTTGGCACACTCGCCCAAACATAGAAGCAGTCAATCTCTTCTGTCTTTCAGTCTTCCAGGGGTTGCATCTACTTTGGTTGACCCTCACCCGTTCCAAATCATTTATCTGCAAATCTGTCTTTTTCAAATTTACAAGCAAAATTAATCACACACTTCTAGTAAATAAATAAGAAGAACAAAGCAATAGTTATGAAATTATGACAGACCTACATATCTAATATCAGATAGCACCCTGCTAGAAAGTGTAGCATCATACTCTTGTTGCCTTGTAAATTTTTATTATATCTATTCTTTTTCATAGTTATTATTTAAGATTTTCATTATATCTGTTTGGTATTGGGCGTTCCTTTGAGAATATTTATTGTAAATTTATGTTTGAACAAATTAATGCTTTCAATCATGAAGAATAGTTTGTAGTAAAATATCCATATTGCCTAGAATAGGTCAATAGGAAATTGTCGGGTAAAATCTCATACAGTCTATGTAGCTACAATGCTTTATTTTAATACATAAAACTGCTAAGAAATTATCTGAGTCACAAATGTGGGTAATAATTAACCGTAATCAATTGTAGGTCTAACATATTTTGAAAGTGTATTTCTTTGTAGCTGTACTATCGTAACGTTCCCCCTCATTTTATTATTTTAAACCACGTCAAAATATTTTTTTAAATTCTAAACAAATGGGGAGAGTGGAGTTAGAACCTTTTCTCCCACGCCATTCTCCCCCCTCCCTTCCGGGCCACAACTTCACCCTTTCGAACATTTTCTCACTTACTTTAGGTTAGAAAACTGCTAGACATCGATTGACTTGCAAGAACATTTTATGTATCTTAAGCCAAATATCTGCGAGGATCAGATCAAATGTTTCAAAGTCACTTAAACCTGTCACACTGGTCTCCAAAACAAGGCAGAGTCTCACTGGCAAGGAAATTGTAGAACACACACTATCGATTAATCTAGCTTTTATTTTATTTTTGAGCTGTGACAATAATGGCAAATGATAGCGATCATTTTAGAAAAGAGTTTTTATGAAAATTAAAATTAAGGTAATATATTTGAGTTTTATAATTTTAAATGTATAAGAATATAGCTAAATTGGGACATGTATTTTGGATAATTTAAAAAACAGTTTTATAAAAATTGACAACATATAATTAAAATTGCGTGTTTTCATTGCAAGATACTACACAAATTGTATCTGTAATTTAATCATTATAAATACATTAGTTTAGAAAGAAGTGTCTGCGTACTGACTTTCAAAGGTTAGGTTATCCCCTTCTTAATGTAGCCCATTTAATCCCTGCTATTAATTACCATAAAAACTAATTCTAGGTAGCATATAGAGGCATTTAATATTCGTAATATTACTTTGGCTGTGACCGTCCGTGCTCCCCAAACCCCTGCCTGAAATGGTAGTCTGGCTACGGCCTTGCCTACGTTAAGGGATATTTTGTTTATTATAAAATTTAGATGTGGTTTTCAGCTGATATTGAAGTATATTAACATCTGGTCCAGCAGAATCAAGGGCATTTCTTTTTCAATTTTTGCTTTATGTTAACATTATTTATGAATAAAAAGTTGTATCTATTAAGCATCGATACTTAATTTAGTGTATTTTACTTGTTTTAAGTCAATATCTAAGAAATTTATTCGTATAGTGGTGTCATAGTTACTTTTAGTCATATTGCAGATGATAAAATTGCTTTTATCCAAGTTCAGTTAAAGTCCATTCATTCCCAACCAATTATTCTGGACCACAAGCTAATATTTCCTGATTTATTTATGTTTTTAAATCTTTGTTAAACATACACAACACAAGCGTCATCAGTATATGATTGAATATTAACTTTTAAATTTACTTTAGCACTATTACATAGATTAAAAATAAAATAGGAAGCTAAGCCAAACCCCGTGGGACTCCACAAATAATTGGTTACTGCGTGCTCACAGAATCATGCATGGAGACAAACTGAGACGCGTTGAATCAATAACTTTTAAACCGCTACAATATTATTCTATGTATAGACTAATATAATGTATATGGATACATTACAAATATTATTAAATAATTATACTTACTCAAACAGTCCCAAAGAAAATTGGCCCATTCTACCCCCTATAATCTTCCTGTTAGTGTAAAGCGAGCGCTGATCTGGGCCAGCACGGTGTATATTGCCAAATGACGCTACAAATGCATTGGGACCGCGGTAGAACCCTTTAGATGCTTCGAGACCCCGGTGGAAGTTTCAACTCAAGAATATTCTGCGACTAGAAATTTCTGGGCAAGCTTCAGTTGTTCCCTCGGCTCACGCATGCGCCATGATCCCCTCCCTTTACCCATCTCTGCCCTCTTTATGGTTTCCTCCCTAACCATTTCTGGGGTCACGTGATATCTTTTGATGATTATAAATTGGCGTGTTTTTCCTGTATTAGTACTCATAATACCACCATCAACTGCTTGGATAAGCTGAAATTTTAAAACGTGCACCAAATCCGTGCACAAAATCAGATGTATGACAAGGGAAGTTTTCAACTTCAAGGGGAAATATTTAGCAGATGGGAATTTTTGCACCATAATATATTATGTTATTTATTTATTTACCATTAAAGAGTTTCCTCATAAGCTTAGATGACAAAAAGTTTTGATCCTCTTTACCACAAAGTGCTAAAAGAATTAAACCTTCATAATCTTTATCCAAATGTTTGTGCCTGCTTGAAGTTTTACTCGAGTACTCCAACTACAAATTACTCAGCTCAAAGGTCATGCTTCTGCATAAGTTAAAAATTAACTACAGTCGCCACAAACTTAGGCAGGGTTAAATCATTTAGCATTCCTTGTAATTGAAAATTACATTCGTGTAAAACTGAACTATGAAGAAGTGATTTTTTTCATTTGATAATGAAAAGGATAAAAGAAAACCTCTCGCATTGTAGTCTAAAGAAACTCTGTTTTCAGTTTAATAAAAAAAACTTTTATCAAAAGACACTATATTGCTATTTATTGCCAAGCTAGTAACTTATATTATTTTATTTTGCTATTTCTTAAAATAAATATATTTTTAATTATTTGTATTTTTTATTAAAATTTGTGTAATTTTTAATATTTCTAATTTAATTTATTGTTTAAATTTTTGCTTGGAAAGTGAAAATTTGTGAAAATGTCTTCCAATTTGCAACTTTATTGCTATTTACAAGTATATTTTAGTACTAAATATTTATATTTATTATTATCTATACTATACGAGTATGTATATCTTAAATGTATGAGAATATTGATTCTTTTTAATAATTTAGAAAAAATAAATTATGTTTTATTTGTTTTCCATTGTGACGCTCACACAGAGGTCGGGAAGTGTGCCCCAAAAAATAACCATGAGGTCACAAGAGAAACATTTTTTTTATTTCTAATAAATTACAATGACATAATAATACAAGAGTACATTAATGGCTTAGTCAGCCTACGCTTAGTCTGCCAAAGTACAGACTAAGCCGCCATAACTTGCAATATTTTACTCGTCCCACAGAGGGAACATAGAGTGAAAGTTAGAAGTCAACATTCAAATTTAGCACCCAAGGGCGTGCTTACATCCATAGCTTTAACTGGAGTATAAATTAGCAAGAAAAGTGCTCATAAAACTTAGGCCCGCATAACTATGAAAATATACATGATTTGTCGGCTAATTATTTTAAGTAGAGATTCCAACAGTGGCCGTTGGGGACTTATCCTAAATTACCAAGCATAACCTAATCTAACAACAATACTTGTAAATGTACAATAAGTTCCCCAAACTCCCATTGCGTCCATAGCAACCTAAACTAACTATTCCATATAAAATGCATCTAACATTAAGACTTGTAAATGTGCAATAAGTTCCCCAAATTCCCGTTACGCTCATGACAACTAAAACAAACTATTCCATATAAAATACATCTAATACTGAGCGAACTTATATCGCCTAAAAATATCCAAGACAATATTAAACTATTACATAGATCAGCCAAGATGAAGGTTCGGGCGCACCTACAGTTAATAAAATGTACTAACTCAAATACGAATCCCCCCAAAAAGTTACCAATATTGAACCGTGGATCACCCACGCCAAATCAAATAAAAGTCCCCATTTATAAACATAAAAGAATCGCCAAACAGAAATTTAGAATAAAATTCCCCCCCATATTTAAAGCCAAAGTGAATTTCGATAAATTTTCCCTAATATTAATTTTAACCAAGCGCCCTCACCTGGTAAGAGCCAGTGATACAATGAGTATCATATGAAATGACAGCTGTTGTTATATACCATAAACAGATCTAACAAGTTCTCAGTAAAGGGGGAAAGAAGGGGAAGCACATGGAACAAAAAGAAGGGTGGAGATTAGCGCTCTGGGCATATCGCGGACGTCCCAGTAATTACTAGGCCAACCTGGAACATTCGAGGGGTGGATGTTCGTGAAGTCAAGTTGGCAACAGCATTGTTTAGAGATTGGGCGAGGCGCTGATTTGGTTCGCGTCTCAGACAGTCTTCATTATCCAAGCCACGAGAGTGGATGTGTCGCTGCGTGCACGTGCGTCCCATTTGACGGGGAGAGGTCTCGGTCGGACTTGGCGAGACTTGGTGAGAGTTGGTGAGCCTTGGTGAGTGTAAAACCTCCATATTACCAGGTTGTAGGTTTTGGATATTCGTTGATTGGAACATCGTTACACCATGTATTGTAGAAAAGATGGGTGCAAAAAAAAAATTTAGGCCCATTGGCAAAAGTGCAGTCAAATCTTTGACTGTTTCCACCACTTTATAATGTCTCTAAAAATACTTCAATAAAGGATTCATTCGAAAAATATCGTTAATTAAACTGTATATTTTGAAACTTGAATATGGCTTAATTTTAAGTTTTGTTTGTATTATTAAATCAAATTCGATTTTTACTTGGTTGCAGTTTTATTATTTTCGTGTACATTATAGTAGACCTACTTTTCAATAACAAAGTGAAAATTGTAATATTTCTCCATTATTTTAATTCGCATAGGCAATAGTAGTCATTGATGCTAAAACAAAGAAAACTCGTTAATAACCAACACCCACAATATATTTCAAACATGATCACTGAAGCTAATTATTTTCGTCTGTATACTGACGTTTAACTGAGCATGCATCACATACCCATGATACAGTCGGCTAGAAATAGTAAATTTGCACGAAAACTATTTTTCAGTCTTAGAGCTGTATGTATTTAATATTGTAAAATAGCTTTTGTATAATAGTTTGTATAAAATAATTTATTTTGATTCATATTGGTTTTGTATTTGTTATTTATTCTTCGGACGTTTTATCGAATACAGCCCACTTTTCTTGTTTTACTTAGTTTTTATTTTTAATCGTTTGTTTACTGGAATGGACAACTATTACATTTGGATAATTTTTGATTAAACACTAATGGAGGTAAAAAGTTAAGAGATGTTCCTAATAAAAACATTGTTGAAATATTTAAAGATATTTAGATAAAAATTTCATTTAAAAGGCCTTTTTTGACCATTCTAGAATGGCTTCGCAGATAAGCACTGTGCACAAAACTTTATTCTGTATTAATAGGGGGATACTGTGGTTATCAAAAAAAAACTTTATTGCTTTGTCCCCCATCGACACCAAGGAAAATCTCGAGTAATCATTTAAATGCACTTCACACATCTCTGGCATATCTTTGTATT
The DNA here is from genome assembly GCA_902141385.1 of Timema californicum. NCBI lineage: Eukaryota > Metazoa > Arthropoda > Insecta > Phasmatodea > Timematidae > Timema > Timema californicum. Next base: position 11,694 of record CABFOW010007363.1, on the reverse strand, counting down.
TTCTTTTCCCTTTAACCACCATACTTCTTGCGAGCCTGGAGCTGATTTGGGCCTTCTATGATGCACGCTCTTAAATAAACTTTATGCGCTGTACACTATTAATTTAAGGTAGTGCCATGTTGGAGCTAGAAGCTCATGGGTTTGAGATAGGCTTACCCTCGTGACGACTGCCCTAACTCAGACGGCACAAGAGGCTTCCCACTCCTGCCTGCAGGATGTTCCTCACCCGGTAATCCTGGCAGAGTTTCTCTTCGTGGTGGCCCCTGACCAACGTCCAGAGGTTTTACCTGAAGGGCAGATAAGTATTTGTTGAGGTCGTCTGTTTGATAGTGTTTGATAGCGTTTGATATCCCATTCCTCCCACTGGAGGGGGTTTCCCAATGGTCTTGTGATTAAAGGGATCGATGGCAGGCACGGGGACATAGGTCCTCAGATCACCCGCTGCGCACGTTATAGTGCGTGACTACGCTCGAAGGACTTATCCAAAATGGGTTAGAGGAGCCTCGAGAGAAGTATTTGTTCCCCAGATAAGTATATGTCGGACCCTGGCATAGCAAGGATATTTCCACTTTGGAAAGTCACTGACTTATAATAAACAAGGTGTCAGAATAGTGGCGTGGTGGTGTTTTACATTAATCACTATTAGTAATGCATTATTCATGAATATAAACCCAGCCTAAGTTCAGAAATAAGTTTCACCAACTCATCTGTTATAATATTGACATAAATTGAAAATGTACTTCACATAGCGTCATTGTCTATATTATTAGAATGTTTGTACTTATCTGTTGTCAATAAATAAAACTTGAAATTATAATATTATTTGATCTTATATGACCTATATGAAATTACTAAAAAACTGAATGAAAATTAATAAACACAATATTGTAATGTATGTCTAGAACAAATTTAAGAACGTAGTAGCAGGAACCTTTAATCAGACTATCTGAGTACCTATGGACTTAAAATTATAACATTGCTAAAACAGATTATACATAATTTTACTTAGCACCGAGTCTTACTACCCGTTTGGGTTATACGCTTATGTATTAATTATGCTGATGGTCTTTGAGCTGAGAAAAGTTTATTTTTATATTCCCATGTTTGCGTGGAGGGAGAGTGGAAAACTTTTTTTTTTAACCTTGGTACATCAGACCAAGATTTGAACGTCGATTTCCTCGTTATCGGCAGTCTAGTCTGCTGTGATAGTAGCGCCTTAGACCATGCCGCCACTGAAGTGGTGAATTAAAATACCAAATGCATCGATAAAGGAATATAAGTACAGCATATAAGTAAAAATTATTGGTATCAAAAGGAAAGTTTGATATAAGTAAAGTATCAATATTTTTCCTTATCCCTAAACCCACCCATCAAAAGTTGGTTGGTTTGCTATACACATAGATAAGACTACTATTGAATTGCATGAAATGGGAATCCCAGATTATCTCCGACCGTGTTTTATTCTACAGACTAGACTTCTATTTGTATAACTACAATATTTTGTAAGTGTTTAAAGCATCATTCTTCAAATTAATTTTATTTTTGCACTAGTTAGTGAAAATGTAATTTATTTTAGTGGTAATAGTTTTTTTTTGTAGTTGTTAGAACTCGTTAAGTCGTTCATCCCAACAAACCAAACATTCATGAAGATGAAAGTTATTTGAATTAAATTTATCATTCAACCATACATAATAAACAATCGCGATTATATAGATATATAGTTATGTTTTTTTGTCCTGTGAGAGCTAAGATTGTTGTTGAACTCCCGCCATTGTGTAATTTTCATTGGTAGAATCATTGGAATGTTATATACTTAAATCGAAGGCGCGGATATTCCACAATGAAAATCTATAAAGTTTTTTTTTCAACTAGGTCTAGCCAAAATGTATATACATATAATATGCCATTATTTATGTCCTTAATTAATGGTTAACCTAATCTCTCTCAAACCAAATTTAATTCACTGCCGGTAAATAATATGTGGACGAACGTTGGGTCTTAGGTTACGGTGAGATTGACTAAAACTTTTATATTTCGTTATATTTAATATATTGGACTCTTCAATTAAAATATTTCACTGTGTAATCTTAAATCAATTCAAGCTAAATTTAGTTTCATGTAAGTAAATATTTTACTGTCTTATATCCCTAATTAAATCTTGGGCACTCGTCAAGAAATTAGGTTGAAATAGTTGTTTCAAAGGAATGTGGTTGGATTTAATATTCTATGAGGACCATTTCCCGATATTGGTCTCAATTGGTTAGTTCTGCAAATAGAAATAACATACTTAAGTGATATATTTATTTATAATAATAAATTCTTTTAACTCCATGTAGAGGACATAAACAAAGCTTCGCTATTCAAGTATATTAACTACCACAGTTTTGAATTGCCATTCATAAATTAATAAACTAATACTGTAATAAGGACTCCAAAGGCGCCTAACGAAGGCCAATGTATACAAATGAAGTGGAATTGTCTGAAGGTGATTTGTTAATTTTATTCAAACAAAGGAAATGTCATTCTTAAGTTTCACTTTTTGTAATATCATAGTCTAGTCAAGACCATGATTTAAATTCATTCACTGTTCACAATAGTAAGTAATGCATATGTGTATCAAATAGTCCTACTGGGCTCAGTAAATGGAAGTGTTTAAAATTCAGCTAAAAAAACATTAAGTTACACCTTCTTTTGGAAAAGGGTTTCTAACGACAAAAACACCACAAAAAAATTGTTAATCATTATAAACACATCAAAGAACTTGATGTAGGCCTGCTTATCATTATTACAATTAGCCGACAGTATCGGTCTCTTGGATTAACTTAAGTAATACATATTCAGCTCGCTCATTTTACATGTTAACGTTCCATGTTCTTTAAACATTGACTGGGATGCTCTAACCTCAGAACCAGCACAAAGGTTTTTAAGAAGAAACAAAAGTCTGATGCAATGAGAACTTGTTATGTGGGTGTAATAAGCTCAATCATTGCATTAGTATTTTCACTTTTTCATTATAGGTCTAACCTTGTTTAGATACCTACTTCCACTCATGAAGAACAGACCCCTGCGGGCCTGCTTATGCAGTGGTCGAGCTTAAAAGCACTCCTGCATCGCAGGGGTCGAGGAAAATATTCATTGTACATTTTTGCTCAAGTTAATTTAAAAATAAACTGTATCCATAATAACTTCTAATTTAAATGTGGACATAAAATTGCTGAACAGTAATGGTGGTTTGGAATTAAGTTAAAGGTACCAAATTAGTTATAACTGGTTTAAAAAACTGGCAGGCTTAGTCTATTAAACATGGTTTTGAGAGGATGTTTAAAACAATTTTCTTTGAGCCAAGGCTAGGCTTACTTTTTATGTTTTTAATGTTAGTGACTAGCTTTAAAAATGTTAAACCCAAGTCCACAATTATTATTTAATAAACCTTAGAAATAGCTTACAAAGGTGTGTGTGTGTGTGTGTGTGTGTGTGTGTGTGTGTGTATATATATATATATATAGTTTGAAAATTTTCTTGCCTCCGGCGGTTTTAGGTGCAGGGGTTGACTAAATTATAAATCTTTGCTCTTGCCTACTTCAAGAATGTCTTCAAATGACTCACCATTAAGAAAACTCATGCACATTACTAAAATAATGTTAAACACAACATAATAAAATTAAAGCTTATAGCTACAAGACAACTTAAAAAATTATAAAGCTTGATTCTCATGAAGGTTATATTATGCTAGGCTGGGTAAAACCATACCCCCATTTGTAATTGTATGTATGTATTATGAAAGGTTTGAAAGTTAGGACCAGCCTCGGTGGCGTAGTTGGCTAACACGCTTGTCGTGTTGAGCTCGACTGCTGAGGGCGGGGAGATCAAGGTTCGAATCTCGGTCTGGTGAACTGGGGGTGGTTTTTCCTATATGGTTTTCCACTCTCCCTCCACGCAAATGTGGGTTCAATTCTTCTAATTCAACCTACCCTATTCCTAATCCATTAGCGTAATTAGTACTTAAAGCGTATAACCCGAACGGGTAGTAAGACGCGGTGCTAAATATTGAAAGTTAGGTTTGTGTCATTATATCTATTTTAAACATAAATTTGGGGTTTTATATCTGTGATGTCAATAAACAAATGTGACATTTTGAATCTCTTAAGTTCAGATGGATTCTTGAGCAGTGGGGAAGTGTAATGATAATTTTTGGTACAAGCTGAGTCATGAACGCTAATAAAAGGGCACACTTAATGATGTCAAAAACTACTACTACTACTATTACTACTACTACTACGACTACTAACTTATTACTAATAATAATATAATTTATTCATGTTTCATTGTTAAACCTGTGAAACATCTAATTTTGGTCTTGCTATTTTTACTTTTAAATGCACTTTTCATTCAAAAGACAAAGCCTCAGTAAAATTATTTCACAAAAAGTCAACTGATTTGAAAAAGTCGTTGATGTCTACAACTTCTACCTTTTTTTCCTACAGTACATACACTAGATCCTAAAACATTACTGATATATGTTATAATATGGAATTTAGAACAACTCAATAAAATAATAAAATTCAAGTCACAATGTGCCCACACCTCTCGTGGACCCTTCTGGCGCTATGAAGGACAATGTGTCAGCCCCCATTTACGCCGGTGCCGATAGTAGGGGTTTGCTAACCAGACTTGGGCACGGCACAACAAGTCATTATTAAGGGGTTGTATGAAGAAGGCATTCAGGATTCAGTCACACAAGTCTTTATTTCGGGGCTCTAATATGACCCCTTGGTTGATTCAGTTACACAACTATAGGTCACAAAAAAAACTCATCTCCGTGCCAGCGCATGATAACATCACAATGACCCCGACGTGCTCTCAACAAGCCCAGAACCGAGAGTGCTGCAATGATCTCGAGGCCAGGACCTCGGAGCCAGCCACGACCGTGCACAGCCATCTGCACAGGTACAAATAAATGAGCAGCACTGCACAGACACAAAAAAAAGTCTAGGAAACTCAGCACAACAATCACAAAACTAAACTAACCTACACTGAAATAAACCTTTGAAACATCCTATATCAGCTTGGAATGTAACACTCATGAGTTGGGGATAGCCGGCTTACTGGTTGCCTGCACTCGCTGTGATGAACAGTTGCACGCACATTCCACTCTATAGCTCCCCACAGGCCTGCTTCTCCGGGTGCGTTAGGCAGAAAGGTCTCAGCCCAAAAGGAACTGACACATTCACTTTGTGCACTTGCTAAAATGTAACTATGCTTTACAAAATGACCATTAAAATTTCAATTTTACATTTGTTTTATGTAAAGGGATGTTTTCCTCTCCTTTTGGGGTAGCTGAGCTTATCTTGCCTATCCTGACGCCTCGCTACTGTTCTTGAGGGAGGGTACATTGTGTAGTTATATTTTTAGATGTTAAAGGTTTATTCAAACCAGATGAAAATATAATTGTTTCTCATTTGCAAGATTTGGATTTGCCACGAAAAAAGATTTAAAAAATGTGCTTGTGAAGATGATTAGTATTGCATGTCTGTAAAAACAATAATTCTTTGGTCTTATGTTACCTTACAGTTTCTTGGGCCTTTTTTTTCTTTTCTTTTTTTCCCAAAATAACTATTTAATTCTCCTTTATCTAGCCTACGGATAGGTTATATTAATTTGCTAACGTAAGTTTAACCATAATGTGTTGATATTTTGTACCCGAGGTGAGAAGATACCCCAGATGCCGGTGAATGCGAGAAAAGTGGTATCTGGGAAGTCAGCCCCCCAGATGCCGGTGAATGCGAGAAAAGTGGTATCTGGGAAGTCAGCCATGAGTGCAGTAGTGGTCTTTAATAAGCATCTAACGATCACAAGGGTTGGTCAATTATGCACAAGAGAGTCACTTGTGTTGAGGTAAGATCGAGAATAGGCACAGTCATTCTTGTCAACAAGTATTTCCAGTGTAGAGACAATATAGAACCATATTTAGGAATGATTGAGGCAGTAGATGACGTATATGGAGGGACTCCTGTTATTTACCTAGCAGATACGAATTCAGTGGTTCAGCGATGTGTGGAGGAGAGCGAATGGAAGAAAAGGAGGACATCGTGCCTATAAGAGGGGAGAGAAATTGGAGGAGATAATTGCGACGAGAAAACTTATAGTAGCGAACCTACCGGGGAATCCACCAACATACCAAGGGAGAGCTGTGGCAAGTTCCAACATAGACGTGACATTTCAAAATCAAGAAGCTGGGGAAATGGTTGCTGACTGGAAAGTGCTGGGCGGAGTGACGATCAGTGACCATAATTTGATCACCTTTGAAATAGAAATAGAAGGTAGATAGACATGGAGAAAAGGATAAGATACAACATAAGGAAGGCAAACTGGGACAGGCTAAGGGGGCTGCTGGTGCCACCGTCTGAGGTGGTTGAAGGAGGAAATGTCAATATTGCCTCCAAGGAGTTGACCAGGTCTGTTCAGAGAGCTATGAGGGCATCCATCCTGATGGTGAAGGATACAATGAATATAAACAATCGACCATGGAATGAACAACTTGGTAGACTCCGAAAGGAGATGAGGGTAGCACGAAGGAGATATAAGAGGTCTATAGATCCTGCTAGTCGTGGACTGCTCCTCAATGGGTATAGACGGAAAAAAAGAAGAGTTTGAATCCACCCTGGTGGCGGTAAAGAGAGAAAGCTGGGAACGATATGTGCAGGAGGAATTGAGAAGGGATGCATGGGGAATACCGTTCCAGATAGCAAAAGGAAAGGTAAGGCCCCATCAATTATCTCGACACTAAGGAAACTGGGGGGGAGGATTTACATCAAACTGGGAAGAATCAGCGAGGCTGCTGATAAACACTCTACTTCCAGACGAAGACGGAGAAGATGACAAAGGACAAGAGATAGCTAGACAGTGTATGCCGAGTAGTTACGACAATTATGAGGTTACAGATCCAGTAACTCAGAATAAAATAATAAGACTTGTGGCTAGAATGAAAAAAAAGAAGGCACCTGGACCAGATGGGATCAGGGTGGAGGCCCTTCAACAGATCAGCGAACAAGTAGCGCCCTTCTTAGTTAGAATGATGAATGAGTGTGTAGCTCAGGGCCATGTACCAAATATATGGAAGCAAAGTGAGGTAGTTATCCTGAGTAAGGGAGAGGATAAAGATCCTCAACTCCCAAAATCGTACAGACCGATATTTCTCTTAAATGTATGCGGAAAATTGCAAGAAAAGATCCTGTGCAATAGATTGTAAAAACATAGAGAGGCTGTGGGGATGTATCAACAACAGTGCGGTTTCAGGAGGGGTAGGTCTACCGAGGACGCTATCTGTAAGGCCATGAGTCTTATAGATAGGGCTATAGATAAATATGTAATGGGGATATTTGTGGACATTTCGGGAGCGTTTGAAAACTTGTGGTGGCCGGCACTATTTGGGAGGCTGAGAGAAATTAGGTGTCCAGGGAACCTCTATAGGAGTCTCATGGACTACTGTAGGAGAAGATATGCAAACCTGAGAGGTCCAGGAATGATAGTAAGCAAAAAACTTTCGAAAGGATGTCCCCAGGTATCGGTCTGTGGGCCGATCTTTTGGAATGTAGCACTCGAGCTTCAGGTCAGGAAATATCCGGAAGACGAGTGGGAGCGGAGCCAAACAGGTAGAAGAATGCATAAGATATTTCCAAGAGTGGCTGAACGGTTGGGAATGGAGTACCTGCAGCCCTCTCCAGGTTTGGTCCATTTTATTACTGGGCATGGTCCGTATAAGGCTGCTCTTTTCTTTAGACGACCGACAGATACAGGAATTTGTGATTGTGGTAGGGAGGCGACACTGGAACACGTTGTGCTGGAGGGCATTGAGACGCTTGAAGATAAAATGAACCTACAGATACCGTTGCAAGCGAGCACAGTTCATCATATACTGCGTGACGTGGACTGTTGGAGTCTCCTGGATGCAATTGCTGATAATGTGTCCAAATACAAAAGAGATAAGTACTTAACGGCAATGAAAAATAGAGGACAAAATAGACTGGTCAACTTAATACAAGGGTACAGGACGGAGAGCGACAGTGACAGGACAGTAGACAGTAGACAGTGGCAGGACAGTAGACAGTAGACAGTGACAGGACAGTAGACAATGATAATTACAGTAGATCGTGAGGTTTCAACAGATATGGATGGCACATACCGGTACGACTTGAATAATTCAATAGGTGTGACAAAGACAAACTGTATTATCGGCTGGACGGGTAGAATGTGGTGGGGATCTCCAGGAAAACCGTAGCCTGGCTGAGGGAAGGAGTGCTCTCTGGATTCCAGTAGTGTGAACTGCTGATGAACTGGAGGGCGCCTTGATACCAGATAGGGAGTACAAGATGACAACATCTTCAGATGGGAGAATCAACCTCCTCCCCAGGTGGCGGGGAGAGGAATGCCTGCCCCCTCTGGGGCTCTCACTGATCTAGAGACTATTAGATCCAGAGTGCAGTGGGAAACCCAGTGGGGCAGGGTACAGGGGGCGTAATATACTCTAGGGTGGACCAACTAGTAGGTTAGATATAGGAAAAAAGGATAAATAGGACTTTAAGTGTTTATTCTAAATTTATTATTGTATTTTTTTTTAAAAAAGAACATAGCTAAAAGATGTAATGTTAATTCAAGATGTAGATCTAGGTTCCGAGCTACATGCTAGGAATCTAGATAAATAGTGTAAATAAATCAATTAAAAAAAGTATTAAGTTAGATTATAAGGCATACAAAGCTAGGACAAGCCTAGCAAGCCGGTAATGGAAAATATATGGCTGAATAAAAAAGTGACCTTATGCCACGGGCTGTAAACATTAATGGATGTAAAATTATGATTAATAAATTTGGTGGTGTTTTTGTAATTATAGACCTTATCAGGAGTAGTCTATAATAGGATGGAAGCAACCTGGAAAACCTAGCAAACAAGGAAAAGTCGGGGATTATTATTATTATTTTTATTTTTTTTACAGTCATCAAAATAACATTTTTCTGGTTAATACCTACCACTTATTATCTCTTTTAGCAAAGTTGTCCCTATTGAACATATTAATCTCAATTCTCAATTTTTCACCCTTCTCCAGCACATATTTAACCAAAGCTCAGTGATATACATGCATTGGATTACGTTGTAAGAGGAATACACTACAAATGACTGCGTCTCACAAAATTTTAAACTGTACTGGTGTAGCATGATCTTTTAATATTTCATTGACCCGCTTTGGTCGTCGCATGCTCTAACGCGCTAATCTCATGTTGGACTAGATTGCTGAAGATGGGGAGATCGGGGTTCGAACCCAGTCGAGTGCACTGCGGGTGGTTTTACTTAAATGTTTTCCCACTCTCCTTCTATACAAATGTGGGTGCAGTTCCTTTAAATTAAGCCTTCTTATTACCTAACCCATTAGTGTAATTAGTACATAGGGGTACAACCTGAACAGGTAGTAAGACACAGTGCTAAAGAAAAAGTCTCAATGTGATCTCATCGAAATATAACTCTGATCACACTACCCATTAAATAGCCCATAGCTTTAGGCTGAAATCCTTTAACTCCTTAATAGAGTGACATTTCAGAATGTGTATGTATCTAAAAATATTACATTAAGTTGAAATCTTAGTAAAATAAGGTTTGTAATATACGGATGAAATAGATCAACAACAGATAATATTTTTATTATTTGGCAAATATTAGAGAGGAAAAGTGGGAATACAACATGTCAATTCTTCAATTATAGACTAGATACATTTTAAAAAGGCCAACAATTTATTAAAATTAAAAAAATATATGTTGGTTTTAGTTAAGTTTGGGACCCGCCTTGGTGGCATAGTTGACTAACGCGCTTGTCGTGTTGAGCTCGACTGCTGAGGACGGGAAGATTGAGGTTCGAATCTCGGTCGGGTGAACTGAGGGTGGTTTTTCCTAAATGGTTTTCCACTCTACCTCCACACAAATGCGGGTTCACTTCTTCTAATTCAACCTTCCCAATTCCTAATCCATTAGCGTAATTAGTACTTAAAGCGTATAACCCGAACGGGTAGTAAGACGCGGTGCTAAATATTATTATTATTATTATTAGTTAAGTTTGGAATACCCATAAAACTTGTCAAGCTAGGTGACGTATGTTTGATTGATACGTGCAGTAGAGTACGGCTTGTATGTTATATATCAGATACTTTCGAAATAAATAATGGGTTGGAACAAGGAGATGTACTTTCCTCATTACTCTTTAATCTATTCTTAGAGTATGCTTGTAGGGTAGTGCATAAGATTTGGGAGAAAGGTTGACATTAAACGGTATTTTGCAGGATACACAGCTGATTTAGTTTTGTTGGACAATAGTAAGGAAACAGTTTCAAGATGTGCAGAATTATTTTACCTTGGACTCACACACGTTCACTGAAAAACAAGCGCAAAAACAGTTCAACTCATTTCTACTTCGTCCGAGATGTTCGGCACGGGAAAACCTATCAAATCTCAAACACAACCATATATGATCAGTTCACATGTGCTGTCCAGCCAGAAGCAAGCAGACAGCTTTGTTGGCCGTTGGGAGGAGATTTGAAATACCCTCTTAATGGAAAGTGTGTGTAACCATGTATTGGATTGTGCCACAACACAGTGTTATAAGTTGTAAACTTACATAGTATAGGGAGAATGATCTAACTAAACAATATGTTTATAATCAGCTGTTTTAGTTAGTGTTGCAATGCATCATGGGTCAACATACAGCGTGTGAGCTACTGCACCACTCGAGCAGATTGTTTTTCATTTTCATTGAATGTGTGAATCAAGCCTAAGAGGCTAGTAAGGAAACAGGTTTAGAAGTGAATGTTGAAAAGAATAAGTTTATTATCACACAGATCGAGGACGATAATTTAGAGAATACTGCAATCAACATATCATTTGACAGGGTTAGTGAGTTTTAAATATTTAGGAACATTTTTAACTGGCAATAACAATATTAGATTAGAAATTAGGAAAATAACACAGTCTGGAAATGCTTGTTACTACTCGGTCAGTAAGTTGTTTACATCTTGCCTGCTTTCAAGGAATGTAAAACTTAGAATATTCAAAACCAAAATGTTACCGGTTCTCTATGAGTCTGAAATGTCGTCTCTTTACCTTATATGACGAAAACAAGGTGCTTAGGAAGAAAGTTTGTCCAAAAATGGATGAGGTTACTAGGGAGTGGAGGAGGTTACATACCCTGTATTCATAACAAGACATTTTTGGGACAGTAGATTCTTGTGGATTACAGTGGGCAGGACATGCAGAACAAGACAGTGGGAGATTAAAAACCTTGTTCAGGGTACTGAATGGCAAGCTCAATGGGAAGACCTAGACGTAGATGGGAGGATCACATTAGAATCAGGGTGTCTACCATCCGGGAAAATCAGGGAAAACGAGAATTAGCCGGGAATTTGAAGTGATCGGAGAAAAAAGGGAATAAGTCGGGAATTTGGTAAATCGCAATAAAAATCCGGGAAAATGATATTTTACTCAAAATATGAAATACAATAATCATTAAATCAGTAAATTATGTCATTTTTTTGTTTGTAGCTTTGTAATATATTTTTAATTAATAATAAACAATTTTAATACGAATTAAAAATAATATTCAAATTTTAAAATTTATTATTATTCATAAAAAGGTTAATAGAAAAATGAGGGTGAAG
>CABFOW010007362.1:0-15338 GCA_902141385.1 Timema californicum | reverse complement strand
GGGGGGGGCTAGTGCCAGAACATCATCTAAAACAATTCAGCATATTAAAAAAAACATTCACAATTTAGCATATAAAACCAAAAATATTCATTCATAGTTATCCATATGAAAGAAAAAAATAATCATTCACAATTTAGTAAATGAAACATAAAAATAATAATTCACAATTTAGCATCTTTAAACCACTGACCTAGGAAAGTTGTGCCATTGGGCACTTCGTCGTAAATCTCCTTCAAGCTTGACATCTTATGTGTTCTAAACAAAAACTGTTTCAAGAATGAATAAATGTGCACATTTCTCTGTCTATTTATAGTCGTATGAAATGATGCCCCCAGTCTAGTAAGACGTGTATCTTCACGTCGAAAACTCCCCGCCAAGCTGGCTCCACCAGGCTATACGCCCCATGACGTCAGTCAAACATCAATTGCGACACAGGAGGGAGTGGACAGAGGGGAACTATACATAGAGGTGAAAGTTATACCAAACTAACGTGATGTCATGATGCGACATGTTGCAACATGAAGATAGGGAACTGGGTTAGAGGGTTTAGATGGAAGGGGAGGGGCTCAACTTATCTAATGTAATATTTAAACATTAATCAAACTAAGAGGTACAATGTACCACATATACTTTGTCTAAATTATACTTATAGCTTGTAAAATGCTAATAACATATAGTGGTATAGAGACATGATTGTTAAAAAGGAACATTGTATTTTCCCAAAGAACATAAATGAATTAATATACACTGTTACAGAAACATATTATTTGCTGTGTGCATTTTCAACTGCCCATTTACAATAGTCCATGTTGATGGCCGTATGGTCTAAGGCACTACTCTTTCAGTAGACAAGACTGCTTATGATGAGGAGATCAAGGTTCGAATCATAATTGTGTGGGAGGTTTTTTCCAAAATGGTTTTTCATTCTCTCTCAACGCAAATGTTGGTAAACATCCACTAAAAATAGTCTTTCAAATTCCTGAACCATTAGCGGAAATAGTACATAAACTTATATCCTGAACGTGAAGTAAAGCGTGGTGCTAAAAATCAACACTTATTTTTTCCTGAGGGGTTTACAGTAGGTATATTGGTCCTGAGTCAACCCCCCACTTGATGACACTTATCTTGATAGTTACATGTTGAATATATTTCCACGCAGCCAGCGCCAAGGTGTTTGTCGTGCGAATATTACGTTTGACCTACCGATAGTTCCAATGATGGCAGCAACCATGGCAGTGACTCTCTGTCAGTATCAATTATCATTAGTTTTATTTTCTATCGCCATTAATCGTTGGACCTTGTTTAATAAATGAATCTTACATCATATCCTTGCACGGAGTGGTACGATCTGTTGCGGATTCTTTTCAAGATGGCGGAACCGTCCCGAGGATCATCCCCGTTCTCGAACACCTCCGTGAGAGCTCGAGCATAGATCATGACCGCATCGTATAGATGAGCAGCGTCCACGGGTACCTGCAGAACACACGACTAGAGAATGTGAGACAGTGAATGTCACACAGAAAATCTACCAATATGGGACATTTTTAATCATTATTCTAGAAACAAATTCAAGTCCCTTAAATGAGCACCAATAAAAACAATTATAGTTCTCTTTTCACACTCATGTATAGACTACAGCGCTTTGTGAGCCAATGTTTCTCTTATGTTGGGTTTGCTATTGAGCAGTTTTGTTAATGCTTCAATATTTAAAATCAAAGTATTTACTAATACATCCCCATTTTTTGGAATATAACCATCTGAAAATGTTACCAAAAAATATTATTAGTTTCTCCTTAACATAGCTAGGTCATCAATCTTGTTATTGGTTTGCTGCAGCTCTCTACTGTTCCCTATCCTGGATCAACCTTTTTTACATTTTTGTACCTTCTTCTGTCAACATCAACAGCTGATTCATGTAATCCAGTCTTGGTCTCCCTTTTAAAATTCTACCTTCCACATCTCCTTGTATATGTCCATGTATCTATACACGGTTTACCATGTTAACTCTTTCTTTCCAAGGTTTCCTTTCTTGCTCTCTTCTTTCCAAGGTTTCCTTTCTTGCTTTTGCTTCTCTTAGCACTTCTGTAGTATTGTATACCATCTCCATCGAATATTAGTTTAACATTCTTCTGTAGCACCACGTTTCAAATACTTATAACCTTTTATAATTGCCATTAATTGTTTGTATTTCATTGTTAGTACATACTAAATTAGATTCTTAAAATAATTTGAAGGTTGATTCAAGTGTTTGCTAACAACTTTTCTTACCCTAACGCCCACCCTCCACTCGTCACACGACACACTGTTTAATGGTTGTGTGTATACTGTCTACTGTATAACAAACACTGTGGAAAATTTCCCGGAATATTTTCAGATCTAGAATTTACCGGGCATTTTACATCTCTACGCACAATCCACCCATCAAGTCATAATTGCAAATTCTGACAGACCTCAAGTATGAAAACAATTGCATGAGGAAAAGAAGGAATAAATAAACAGAAGTTGTTGCTTCCGGTTGAGCTTGCATCTTCGCTGAACTACAACAAAATCATAAGTTTTTAATGCAAAGAACCAGATAAATAAATTTTAACGTCAGGTAAGATTTTTCATTCGTATGAGACTCATTTTTAAAGCTAAAGGGTAATCTTGATTTACTCAACCGAAAATTTAATTTGGTTGGCTGTAAGAGTCTTAAAAGATGAGCTCAGATGTGGTTTTGCCCCTTGCCAAGTCTGACCATCTGATTGCACTCCTACAAGTGGGGGAATCTTTTAAATATTGATTATTATCACAAGCAAAACGCCAGCAGTGACAGAATTTTGGTATTGACTGCTAAGTATGGTATGTATTAAAAATATATTATGGTGACTGTAAAACCAAATATTATAAAGTTAGTATAGGCTTATAATATAGCCATTGCTAATGTTACGGAGTTTAATACAAGTATCAAAAAATACTTACGGAAATGCTATCAAATATTGTGCTGTGAAATGGAACACAGAAAGGTGGCTTTGCAGAAAATCTCTTGATTTGCTCGCAGAGCTCCCTGAAAAACAAAATCACGGACAGTAAAATAATTAAACTACAAAATAAACAAATTCAGTGGTCTTGTATAGGCCTATTTCAGAGATTTAAATATAATTTTTTAAATGTGGATTCAATTACTTCCCAAATGATTGTGTTTCGGTTTAATAAATCATGATATCAGGAGTGGATACAGAAATATTTTTTCATTTATTAAAACGAAACATGTGATTCATGTCTTAAGGATAACGTATGAATCTACTATATAGTCCCACATACATTTAATAAACAAGTTATTACATATAATAGTAATACGTTTATCATCCCCTTCTTAAGGCAACGACCCTAAGGTTGGTTTGATGAGATTTCTCTCCATCCGGCACTGGGCGTGCACTCTGGTTAGTGCTCCTTGCACCATTTGATAGAAATATTATATAATTGGGGTGTGTAGTAAGTGTGGTGGTTCCCGGTTGCCTTCCATTAGCGAGCATGAAAAGGTCTACCAATTTTTCCGGGAAAGGTATTTTCACATACATTCCTGCATTTTTACACATGCCACAATCGATATGGGACAGATGGTTTTACTTCCCCTCCAAATAAAGTTGTGCTATGGATTTCTTTCACTCAATAAATGTGGATATATATATATACTTATCATGATAAGGAAGAACAGAGTGGCAATGAAAGGGGAACATTAATTGAAGATGGTACAAAGTTTCAAGTCTCTGGTCAGTATTGTAGAGGAGAGAATTAAGTGAGATAGGAAAGCAAGCCCGAAGGGGAGCAGGGATATGCCAGACAAGTGCAAGGGAGTATTCTACAAAGTCTATTACCCACCAATACTGACGTACGCTGCATAAACACGGGTAATGAAGGAACAGGATAGAAGCAGAATGCAGGCGAGTGAAATTAAATTTCTGAAAATCAGGATCGGTGTGACAAAATTTAATAGGATAAGAAATGAGGGAGTGAGAGGGAAAGTAAAGGAAGAGCCAGTCCAGCACAGGATGGATAAGGCAAGACAAAGGTGTATGGCCATGTGAGAAGAATGGAGAGGGAAAGTAAAGGAAGAGCCAGTCCAGCACAGGATAGATAAGGCAAGACAAAGGTGTATGGCCATGTGAGAAGAATGAAGAGAGAAAGGATGACCAGGAGGATGTTGGAGGTGGGGTAGGAGGCCGAGAGGAAGACCAAGGGACAGATGGCTGAAGGGAGTAAGGAGGAGTGTGAAGCAGAGAGGGGAGGACTGGGCCAAGGGGGAGGGAGAGAGGTGGTGGGAGTAAGGAGGAGTGTGAAGCAGAGAGGGGAGGACTGGGCCAAGGGGGAGGGAGAGAGGTGGTGGGAGTAAGGAGGAGTGTGAAGCAGAGAGGGGAGGACTGGGCCAAGGGGGAGGGAGAGAGGTGGTGGGAGTAAGGAGGAGTGTGAAGCAGAGAGGGGAGGACTGGGCCAAGGGGGAGGGAGAGAGGTGGTGGGAGTAAGGAGGAGTGTGAAGCAGAGAGGGGAGGACTGGGCCAAGGGGGAGGGAGAGAGGTGGTGGGAGTAAGGAGGAGTGTGAAGCAGAGAGGGGAGGACTGGGCCAAGGGGGAGGGAGAGAGGTGGTGGGAGTAAGGAGGAGTGTGAAGCAGAGAGGGGAGGACTGGGCCAAGGGGGAGGGAGAGAGGTGGTGGGAGTAAGGAGGAGTGTGAATCAGAGAGGGGAGGACTGGGCCAAGGGGGAGGGAGAGAGGTGGTGGGAGTAAGGAGGAGTGTGAATCAGAGAGGGGAGGACTGGGCCAAGGGGGAGGGAGAGAGGTGGTGGGAGTAAGGAGGAGTGTGAATCAGAGAGGGGAGGACTGGGCCAAGGGGGAGGGAGAGAGGTGGTGGGAGTAAGGAGGAGTGTGAAGCAGAGAGGGGAGGACTGGGCCAAGGGGGAGGGAGAGAGGTGGTGGGAGTAAGGAGGAGTGTGAAGCAGAGAGGAGAGGACTGTGCCAAGGGGGAGGGAGAGAGGTGGTGGGAGTAAGGAGGAGTGTGAAGCAGAGAGGAAAGGACTGGACCAAGGTGGAGGGAGAGAGGTGGTGGGAGGAAAGAGGAGTGTGAAGCAGAGAGGAAAGGACTGGACCAAGGTGGAGGGAGAGAGGTGGTGGGAGGAAAGGATTATTTTCCAAGCAGACCAATCCAGTGGTTGGAAGCATTTCATGATGATGATAATGAAAAAGTATGAATTTATAATAGATGGCTCGAGATAGGACCAATGTTTGACGTTTTATCAATCATAAAGTAATAATGCAATTTCGTATGAAATTTGAATATGGTATATGTTTGTAAAGGAGTACTGAAGCCACGTGATGGAACAGGGGTTCCCAAAGTAGAGTTCTCAAGCTTATTGTGTGTGGCCTGGCCCATAACAGTAGTTGTTTTTATAACATATAATTTTAAAAATAGTATGTACTACGGTAACTTAAATTTATAATATACTAAAGAACTTGAATTATTAAAATTACTTACTCTATGACATTAGAAACGCCAAGGTTTATTGCCACACCTACAAAAGTACACCACCTATCACTATCTTAAGCTAGTACTATCCAGTTTACCTCATTACACCTTATTTCCTTCAGATCCATTCTAATGTGATCCTCCCATCTACGTCCAGGTCTTCCCTATGGTTTCTTCACATCGCATTTGCCAGTCAATACCCTGAACAAGGTTCTAGAATCTCCCATTCGCACTGCATGTCCTGCCCACCGTAATCTACGGACTTGACTATCATAATAATGTCTCGTGATTGGTACAGGGTATGTAGCTCGTCAAGATGTAACCTCCTTCACTTCCCAGTAGCCTCATCCCTTTTTGAACCAAACATCATCCTAAGCATCAATTTTCAATAACCCATAGAGGACAACCGGTAAAATTATTGTTTTGTATATTTTGGGTTTACATTCCCTGAAAGCAGGCGAGCTCCAATACAATATCCGTATTTATAGTTTAAAAATTGTTCCTAAATATTTAAACTCATTGACCCCGTCAAATGATATATTGCTCGAAGTAATCTGTAAATTACCGTCCCCAATCTGTGTTCTCTGTGTGATTATTTACTTAGCCTTTTCAGAGTTCACTTCTAAACCTATTTCCTTTCTAGCCTCTGGTGAAATCTCTGCATTTCTTGCAACAGCTTCCTTACTAACAACAACAAAGTTAAATAATCTGCATATCCTAAAAACTGCAGTATACCGTCAACCCTTCCCTACTCTCTTGTATTACACTAATAGCATACTCTAAGGTTAAAGTAATGGGAAAGTTCATCTCCTTGTTTCACCCATTTATGTACTGTATTTCGAAAGTATCTGATAAGTAGAGCCCGTTTTTATGTAATTACATATTTTAATTCTGCCGGTTAAAATAGTGAAAAGTTAAATGTGGGTGAGTTAGATTGTTTGGTACAGTGTTTTCATTTTTAATTTTATATATTTTAATGGATTCTACATATATTCGAAAATACTACAAAACATTATATATTTTCCGTGTTTTTTTTTATCACGGCATTATATCTAATTCTTTCTTGGAGAAAATACTTTTTAATGATGGGTCGCTAATATTCCGGCAACCTATAATTTCATAAAGGAATGTATCTATAGAAGGGATGACCTGAATCCAGCACAAAATATACTATTATATTAACTTAGGAAAATGTTGTTGCCCGGTGTATTTATTTAACAATATTTTATTTTATTATCTTCACGTTAACGATTGTAGGATTTAGTTAGTTTATATAAAATTGGTTTCAAATTGGGTAAAAATTAAACATGTTACTTTCAAGGCACTCACTTTCAGAAATAAACAAGCTCAAAATTAAAATCTTAATGTCATCAACGTAGTGTTTAAAATTATTTTTAAGCACATTTACGAACCTTTCTGAAAGCTCTTCTTGATGTATACGTTATTTGAAACTTCTTCTAATCCCTTTTTATTATATCCATTCTCCTTTGAAAATTTGGTTAAATGAACTTGTCCATTTTTATAAATATATGTTTCATTTTACCGTGATATTTTAATTCTATTTAGTGATATTGCACTCACCTATAATGTGGGTCCTTAGGAAAGGATGGAGTCAGTTTGATGACAGAGCGGAACCCAATAATATTATTACTCTTAGTACCGTTCCTAAGATGAGGGTCCAAGTATTCTGCAACAAGAGGGTACCATTTCATCCACACCTTGTTTTTCCAGGTCACCGCCTTATCTCAGAAAATGTGCCGTCAACCGGTATATAATAGACGCCTGTAAAGCAGACAAGAGCGTGTATACACATTCTTTTAATATGGTTTTATTGTTGAAACATTTCTCTCATTAGTAGAAATGTTGCCTTAAGGATTATTTTTTTCTTTTAGAAAAACTAATTTATAAAACGGGAACAAAGTATTTGATAACAATTTTTATTCTTAGCTTTTATATTAAACCTGTCGGTGACCTGGCGGTCTAGGGGTAAGGTATCAGACTTCTATGCTGGCGGCCGGGGTTCGATCCTCGGTCCCGGCATAGATTTATCTGATTACCAAACCCTTCCTTCCCCTCTGACAAGACATCTTGTGAATGTGGGGGATGCCAGGCCTCCACCGTGGTTCGGATTCCACGTTAAACTGTAGGTCCTCCATTTCATCTCACAATCACCCTACCATTGCACATTAGCGTAAGTGCGTATAACCCGAACGAGTAGTAAGACGCGGTGCTAATAATAATAATAATAATAATAATAATAATAATAATATATTAAACCTTTGCTTTTAATAAGCATTTTTCATGAACAGAGGGGAAAATAATCAAAATGTATAAATAAAATGTAAAGTAATTTTGACAATATCTTGAGCAATAGTTACATTCTGTTTACACGCTAAGGTAACAATATTAACTCGTATTTATCTTATAAAATACTGTTATAGCTTAAACATCCAAGTAAAGGCTTAAAAAATAGTGTTGGTTTTTAATACAATCAAGATTAATAATTATTATTATTGTGTCAGTCTCTTCTGATATTACTACTACTATTACGATTATTATTATTACTAGCATTATTTTAGTAGAAATGGGTGCATTTATTGACTGCACTAGATGTAACCATTTCTATTAAAAATAATGCTACCACACATACGAATTAAGCACGTGGTAACTACTTCTATCTTTACAATGAATGACCTGGCCACTGCTAATTGGTCACCACCATAATTTCACCAAATTAGTTATAAGAAAAGTCAAAATGCATATTCCTCAAATTGCTATTCAAACTTCATTCAAATATCCAATTGGGTTTTCTTCAACGCTAAGACACTATAATTATCAGGGGAAAAAAAATTCAAATTTAGACAAACGATAGTGATTTCTATTCACTTTTTCATACTTTCATAAATTAATTAAAACAACTTTGACTATCGATAAAGCCCTTTGTATGAACTCAATAGGAAATAGTATCAAAAGCAAATCCAAGGATTGTTGGAAATTTGTTAAAAATAATCGTGTGAATAAAGTATCACCGTCAAACTTAGAAATCAATGACAAGATTATAGCGGATTCTTTATTAATTGCAAATAAGTTTGGAATCTACTTTCATTATGTTTATAATTCAGCCTTACCTGTCTTATCCTGCCCCCTTATTGAAACTAGCTCACCTTTGTATTCATGCCCCATTACACCCTTGATGCTGCAATGGTCTAAAAAAAATTGAGTTCTTCTAAATCTCCTGGGACAGATGGAACTCCAAGTTTTATTGTTAAAGGCTGTGCCAGCATTTTCAGCCCTTTGTTAACCTATATCTTTAACATTAGCCTGTCAAATGAAACCTTATCTCTTGCATGGAAACAATCTGTTATCATTTATATTTATAAAAAAAGGGGCAAAAACAAATACTTGTAATTATAGACCAATTTATCTCTTAGGCACACCACAGGATTTTAATTTAGGTCATTTTCTCTTTAGTGTACTTATTGATGGCATTGGTAAATATTTGAGCTCATCTAGTTATTTACTCTTTGCTGATGCTGTAAAATTATTTAAAATTATCAAATCAATTGCAGATTGTATAGATTTACAAAATGATGTAAATGGTATTCTACAATGGTCTTTTGAAAATGGATGGTCTGTTCATAAATCTAAGACAAAATATATAACTTTTACTAGGAAAACTAATCCTTTCTTTTTTACTTATAAATTGGGCAATGAAAACATAGTTCGCATCCTTTATATTAATGATCTTGGTGTTCTCCTGGATAACAAACTTTATTTCCACTATCATGTTGACCATGTAATTTCCCAGTCGTTGAAATTACTTGGACTTATTAAATTTATTACGTCATAATTTAAGAAAGTTGACTGTATTTTATGTCTGTACTACATCCTGGTTAGATATAAGTTAGAATATGCTACTGTTGCTTGGAATTCCATTACCTTAACTGACTCTCTTAGGTTAGAAAACGTTCAAAGAAAATTTGTCACTGCGTGCTATGATAAATACTTTAGTAACCAGATTTATTATGACTATGACAGAATTCGAAACCTCTTAGGGCTCCAAACTCTCTTCTCGCGTAGACTTGATTGTGATGCCCTTTTTGTTTTTAATATATTTAATAGCAAGATTTCTTGCAAATTTGCCTTAGATCATATAGGTGTTCATATCCATTCTCGGGCTTCTCGTATTCTAAAATAGATTTTTTCTCACTAGCTCTTATAAGGTGATTCCTTCAGGCCGTTTAATTCTAGATTTATTAAATTTGACTTCTATCATAAAAGAAAAGCTAAACTCTGAGAGTTATTTAAAGAACTTTCATGTCAATAATTCATCCTGTAGAGGTTCTGCCTATAATATTTAAAGTTACAATATTCTTATTTAATTTTTTGCTTATTGTTACTGCCTTTAAAATATGTATTTTTTTACTATTCTTTAGTTATTTGTTATTATTGCAATCATTATTATTTACTATTTTTTTCGTAACTATTCACCAGTATATATAATTATTTAGATACTGTTTATCTTATTTTGTCGTGTAAATATATTGTATTTGTATGGTACTTGTGTACTTTCAGTGCTGGCCTGTTATAGGTCTTACAGCCGTTGGCCAGCACTATAATAAAGGGAATTGAAATTGAAATTATTATTATTATTAACTTTTTTATATTTTTTTTAAAGTACGTCACTAGCATAAAAAATAATTGATTTGAAAATAAATTAGAATAATTATCTAAGTAAAAACAGTTAAATTGGTCAAAAAGATTAAAATGTTAAAATTAATAAAAAAACACATTAATATATTAAATTGGATGATGTTTATTAAAGTGTTTGATTAATTTCCAGAGCACTTGTCTTTGGCGCCATCAGCATCAATATAATCATAATTATTCTTGATGAAATATGAAATCGGAGTTAAATATCTCGGTGATTTTTAAATTTGTGATGCAAACTTTTTATTCTTATCTATTTGATGAATTAAATTATAATTAGTTAGTATTTAAATTTAAGTTTAGAGTTGTAGTTGAAATTCTAAGTATTTAAAACTCCTTCCTTATTTATTAATTATGTATAAATCAATGAGAGACTTTTGACTATTGTTGTCACCATTAGTCTGAAAATACTCGCGAACTAATCACAAATCAAGTTTAAATGATCAACACAAACTCATTTTGGACACAGTACATTCATCAGACGAAAGGACAATTGACAACAAATATAACGCAAATGTTTTAAGCATATTTACGTATTACGATATGTAATATTTGCATTTTCGAACAAATAATTCTCAAATTGAGCTGGCTCGTCTAATTTACAACATGCAATACTAGAAATTTGTATAAAGTTTGCCTTAACATGAGGTACACTTTAACAGTGACTCAAGAGACATAAATATTGAATAGAGTGTAACTGCTCAGTTGTTTATTTGACCCATTTTATAAGCTAGAATATTCATTTTGATG
This sequence comes from Timema californicum, assembly GCA_902141385.1. Lineage (NCBI taxonomy): Eukaryota > Metazoa > Arthropoda > Insecta > Phasmatodea > Timematidae > Timema > Timema californicum. The sequence goes on along the minus strand of CABFOW010007362.1, from coordinate 4,380 downwards.
TTCCAGAAATATTATTGTGAGCAAACTGAGCTAATATAACTGATTCTATTAAACTGTTGATAAACAATGGTCAATATCTTGTGTACTAAATTACAGACTATTCTAATAAACACATTATTGATCATATTTATGATTCATTCCAGTTCATTCTCTTGATAAAAGCATTAAGCTTCGGAACTTGTTGCTTTACTCTCCATTTCAAGTGATAATGTATATTTATTCAAATCTAGAAATGGCTTGTATGCATTTGATTTATGTACTTGCCGAATACAATAATTATTCAGCTGAAGAAATATATCCGTGAGCTTGCCTAGTAGACGTCTGCCAAATAAGAAAACGTTAAAATAAATACATGAAGGCATTTGAGATACTGATCACTGTAACATATGAGTGTCAGGCAGCAGTAACATAACTAGAACACTCAATTTCAAAGAGCTAATCATCAATCATAAGCCTACTAAGGATAATTATGGCCTGAGGATCCTATGAATAGCAACAGTAGATATAGGTGACCTGGCGGTCTAGGGGTAAGGTGTCAGACTTCTGTGCTGGGGGTCCAGGGTTCAATTCTCGGTCCCGGCACAGATTTATCTGATTACCAAACACTTCCTTCACCTCTGACAAGACATCTTGTGAATGTGGGGAATGCCATACAATCACCCTACCATTACACATTAGCGTAAGTGCGTATAACCCGAACGGGTAGTAAGACGCGGTGCTAATAATAATAAACAGTAGATAATGCTGGACCATGATTGTATGGAGAGTTTGTCGAGATAAACAATTTTATCCGTGCCATGTTCAGCGAATACAGGGGCTTAAAGAAGGTGACTTTCTTCCAGGAGTAATCTTGCCTACTTAGTTCCTGCTTACGTCTGCCAGTGAACCATTTTATATAATCTGTATTATTTACCAGAGAATAGGTATTACATTTTCTTTATATTCATCACTTGGCAGAAGAGGATCCATGTGTTATTCTTCAATCAAGCTGTCAACAATGCTTTTGTGTAAATGTATATACACAAATAATTGGCAGACATTTATTTAAACCTGTTTTTCTTGATAGTATATTAACAAGAAAACGCTATTTAAATTTCTTGAAAAATAAATTGATTGGGTTGTTTTAGGAAGTCTCATTTATGCCATGAGTTATATGTGGCTTATGCATGACGGTACTCTGTCAAATTTTGGTCAAATAGCTGGACATTTATTAAACGAACTATTTCATAACAAATTTATAGAGTATTCAGGGTCTATTTCTTGGCCTGTTCACTCCCCAGACTTAAATCGACTTAAGTTTTTATGCACATGACCGTTTAGAAGCCATCGTATTGAACAAGGCTGCCGGCGAATCCTAAAAGCTCCTGGAATTGGTTTTTAGCTTTCAAGAAACTATGACACGAAGATTGCAGGATTGCATTCAGGAACAAGGTGGAAATTTCAAACACTTACCGTAAAGGTAAACAGATAAACATTTGTGGTAAGCATAAATGGTGATAGTTCGGAAAAAGTTTAAATACGATTCATGTTTATATTCATATTTTGCTGTTTTTGTATCTCAAAGTAGGTACCATATATTAGGCCTAAGGAAAACCCTAAGGGGACAATATTGAAAGATGATTTAAATATTTTACCTCGGAACACGATGCTAAGCCTTCTTTTGGGGTCATATATTTCGTCATCCACTGAAATGATGATGTAATCCCCGTTGTCAAGTAGTTTCCGCTGTTGAAGACATGCCACCAAATCTACCAGTGTAAAGTGTTCTCCCACGAAGACATAGACTGAGAGAAAGTGCAAGATTAGTAAGATTATAATCTTAACTCAATGAATACAAACGTTAGCTTATAATTCTATTTGACATACAGCCCACATATATAACACATTCCACTTCACGATCACTATTACGTCACAAATCATCAGTTTTTTTCTCTCAGCTGATACAGTTAAGACACAATAAAAAATATCTTAGCTAACACAGCTACAACCTAAATGGCTAATATTTACAATTAATGACACAACTATACCACAAATAAGCCAATCCATTTTACTTTCAAATGTACAATTTACTATATTATTATTATTATTATTAGCACCGCGTCTTACTACCCGTTCGGGTTATACGCACTTACGCTAATGTGTAATGGTAGGGTGATTGTGAGATGAAATGGAGGACCTACAGTTTAACGTGGAATCCGAACCACGGTGGAGGCCTGGCATTCCCCACATTCACAAGATATCTTGTCAGAGGTGAAGGAAGGGTTTGGTAATCAGATAAATCTGTGCTCAGACCGAGGCCTGAGCCCCAGACCCCCAGCACAGAAGTCCGTCACCTTACCCCTAGACCACTAGGTCATCTAATTTATTATACAAGCTTATAGTAAGTCTTTATGCTTCTATTTAACACAATCCCAACCGAAATAACTAAATCTTACATTTAGCTAGACAATTACAACACAAATGGTCAATTTATATAATGCCTGCAAATTTTTCTTAACGTCCGCAGAACGAAAGAAAGTTCATGATACATCTTCAAGTGCTCTATCATTACTTCTTCAAGTGCTCTGTCATTACTTGCACTTAACAACAAAAGCACATGCAACAATTGAATTTTACCAAGCATTTACAACCTGACATAACCTTTACCTCTTGTTCTATGATAAGTTTCTGTTACGATTTTTTCCACTTCTTGGATGAAGTGGCTGGTGTGGACATAATCCAACTCGGATAGTTGGTACACAGCAGTAATATTCAACCCATACAGTATGGCCAACTCCTGCACAAAGATCACACCACTCCATTCTCAATATAAGTTCTGAACATAATTAAATCATAATAGTATGGGCACAGCTTTAATTCTAAGTTTGTAGAGTATTACCAACTTAAGCACAAGTACATCAATCTATTGTGATTAAAACCACTGGTATGGGCTTCATCCCCTTCTGATAGTTGGTAAGGATAATATGATATTGAGCTCATATTCTAAAACCACCTCTACCAAAATTACACATCCATTCAGCCTTTTTGAAAATACTATTATTAGGGTGGAGATTAATTTGGCAAATTTGGAACATTTGCACCCTTTTTATATTTGAGCTGGAGTATATTTTCACTATTTGTTTCAACGATTCTTAAGTGGGGGGGTTACGGCCCCCTAGGGTGCCGCGAAAGATTTTTTTGGTGCTTATAAATAATAATTTAAAATGTTATTTGCTTATTACCGAAATCAATTATCTTAAATTTTACGTCTTGGAAGAAAGAAATCGACGATCGCAAGCATGTGAGTACAGTTGACTCTCGATTTTCCGGGGTAATGGAGGAGAGGTAAAGTGCATTTAATATAAATCATGGATAGTACAAACAATCCACATCTGTTTACTATCATCATTAAATTTTTCTGTCCTTTGTTTATACTTATTTATGTGAAAAGAGATTTTCCACAATGATAAATATTAAAAAGAAGCAGTGAAATCGACTCTAAATCGACTCCGAAACGACTCCTGCATGCGAATAACATTAAGTAATACAATAATTGAAAAAAAAAAGATTAGACAAATTAGTGTAAAATCTTCAACAGCAGATAGAGGGTCCGATTAAATACATTTAAGTAAGTTGATTTTGTTTTTTTAGTATTGTTATTATAATCAGTAAATAACGCCACTATTTTAGAATAAATCTTAATGATTAGTACTGTATGTTAGTAAAAACTAGGGACTCTCAAAATATTTGAGGAAATTTAGGGGTCTAGGTATAGTAAAAACCTTAATATTGTTGGTTTATACTAATTGTTTCTAAACGTACTACAAAATATATAATATTTCTGCACGGTCTTTAGCATAAGGAACTTGGGCATAAGTTGTGTGTTTTTTTTACCACTGATTAGAAAACCTTTTGGTTATACGCATATATTAATTACGCTGATAGAGTAGGAATGAAGAGTAGAAACTAAGAGGAAATGTACCTACATTTACAAGGAGGTAAATTGGGAAACCACTTAGGGAAATACCCCTTTTACACCAGACTGAGATTAGAACCCCGATCTCTCTGTCATCGACAATCCAGCCTAACACTAAAGTCACGCGTTAGTCCATGTGACATAAACCCTAAACCCCAAACACTCACTGACGTGACCAAAGAGTAACACTAGTCATGTACTATGGAAAAATGCGGTCATACACGTCTAATCCGCTGTCTAAATCTAAAAACTCCACTAAGAACACTTAGCAGTGCTAGGAAATTACTAATACAAAGAAAAAAGAGTGCGTTAAATAACAATGGCGTAAACAGTCATTTGTCACTATTATTATTATTATTATTATTAGCACCGCGTCTTACTACCCGTTCGGTTTATACGCACTTACGCTAATGTGTAATGTTAGG
>CABFOW010007361.1:7381-24621 GCA_902141385.1 Timema californicum | reverse complement strand
TGGAGCGAGCGACCGATCCAACTACTCATCTGTCTGAAAACTTCTTCTTCTTCCATATTTCATGCCTACATGTTCCCGAGGTGTGTTAAAGTTTCCTGCTATTATTTTGGAATTTTTTCGTCATAGGCTAAATACTGACGTGTACTTTCCTAAAACGAGCAACCCATTTATCATTTATTGACTCTGGAGTAGGAAGTATAATTTACACTCAATATACCAGATATATAATAAATTGGCCTGGCCAAATTCCCCCCTCTTTTTTAATGTCATCATCCCACGGCATTCTTTTGTCGTGAAATCTCTGTGGTTAGCTACCATTTTAACTTCAGGCCTTAAAGGAATTTTAGCTAAGTCGATGGGTCAATTAGGGAAAATCAAAGACTAATCCATATGCTCTTGTACATATCAGTGACAGGTCTATTATCAGTTATTGACATTTCCTGTTCTTGACTTTAGTTTCAAGTTTTCTCTCAATTACACAAATCACTCTGTTGTAGTTCTAGGAGGCTTAGGTGGTGGATGTTGGAGAGGAGGTGGTTTTGGTTACAGTAACCAACACATGTAGTAGTATACCATTTGACTTTGTATGAACTCTAACGATTATATTTTCATATTAGATTTATTTATAGAAAGTAAAAACCACATAAAATCCACAGTTTTAACCAACTGCACGGGTGGGCACCCATACTAATCTAATATGTCTCTCTGGTGACGGGGAGGTCAGGTTTCGAGTCCCTCCTAGGTGTAACGAGGTTCTGTATTGCTAAATGTTATCCCATTATACCTCCACGTGCTGTATAAAAAGCGTATTACCCGCTTCGGTGGTCGAGTGGTATAAATAAGGCGTCACTCTCGCAATAGATTGGACAACCAACGATTGGGAGCTCAGGGTTCGAATTTCAGTCAGTTGTATTTAGAGATGTATTTTAAAATTGGTTTTCAACTTTCCCTCCACGAAAATTCGGGTACACTTAATATAAATTCAACCTTCCCTTCCACACCTATAGCTCACTATCGTAATAAGTACATATGAGTACTTCCTGAACGGGCAGTAAGACACAAGGCTAAAAGAATATGCGTGTTGCCCGGACGAGTAGTAAAACGTGATTTAAAAAAAAGTTTTCCTTAGCGAGTGATGTTATTGCAGACAAACAAAATGTACTAGTTCCATTAACTGACCACATTGTACACTGTACACTTTACCAAGTTATTATTAGTTCTCCTGGTATAGCATTAAAGAGTATGTTTTATTTCTCAGTGCCTTCCAGGCGTGCATGGGATGGAGTTAAGAAAGAGCCAGAGCTAATTATTGAGTACAAGAAAAACCGCACGTCTCTCTCTCTCTATTTGAGTGTAATTTAAGTGGAGATCTTAGAGCACTAAGTAATTTATTTGAAATTAGGTTTCTGTTGTTTCTAGATCGTGGAGTTTTGAACAAGATCACTCGAACTATTGCGACACACGTGATGTGGGGTCCATACATGGCTTGGGTTCGTACAGATATCAGCCCTACTCTGTCATCCTATTCAGAGAGTATTGGGTTCTGATACGGGTGAAGGAGGATCTCATAGTTTTGATATATTTGGCAATAAGAGAGGGTTTGCCGTATGGATAGGTACGAAAAATAGACAAATCACCCTTAGCATAAAACTAACTTTATTGTTTTAAATGTATATAGTCTATTTATCCAATTTAAAGTAAAATTTACTTTAAAGGTACAAGGGAAAGAGAGCGTAGGTGCAATTTTAGCCCAAATTTAGCTAGTGATGCCATCTGTTAGCAAATGATTATACCTTTCTAAGAGGTCTCCATTAAGTTTAAACTAATTTAAAAAAATAAGTATTTTCTGAGGTCCTTATAAGGTTAGAAATATAAAATTTGTCATCCTGGAAAATGTGTAAGGCCTATAATTAATATGACTCTACCCTTAATTATTATAATAATCTTATGATATCGTATAATCAGTGTTCAAAGAGGGATAAAGGTAGTAACGCCTTAGGGCCGCCACAAACTGTCGTATTGAAATAAATATCCATCTTTTGGATATATATAATACTACATTCACTGTAAGATCTTTAAAAAAATTAGAGCCTTCTATATCAATATTTATTTATTTATGTTAAAGTATTACTTACTTACCGACTAATAACTAGTTTTTGTAATAAATCTTAAATAAATATGATTTATTGTCATGAAAATATTTCCTCATTTAAATAATTTTTTAAACGTTGAGCTTTTAACTGTTAATTTTTTGCAAAAAACTAAATAATGTAGAAATGTTGAAGACAAATTATTTGTTTATTTTCAGGGCCTACAATTATTAACAGCTCAAGCTATAAATCTAACACTGGTTCAAAGTAGATCTGGTTACCAGGAGAAAAAATACATTCTAATGGAGAAGCAAGGCGGCTTTCACACGTGATAGTTTTCCCCCGTCTCCATGGATGTCACGTGCCTTGAATAATAATAATATTTTAGCACCGCGTCTTACTACCTGTTCGGGTTATACGCTTTAAGTACTAATTACTCTAATGGATTAGGAATTGGGAAGGTTGAATTAGAGGAAGTGAACCCGTATTTGCGTGAAGGGAGAGTGGAAAACCATTTAGGAAAAACCACCCCCAGTTCACCCGACCGAGATTCGAACCCCGATCTCCCCGTTCTCAGCAGTCGAGCTCAACACGATAAGCGCGTTAGCCAACTACGCCACCGAGGCGGGTCGACTTGAATAAAGACGGCCCTTACGGTATGTACCATAGACAAGCCATGCTTTGTTGAATTCCCTTTGACCTGCCCCTATGTTTTCTCGTTCTACTTTAGTGTACTAATATAAACCAAAATAAGAAGTTGTGTGTTTTGTTTTAGAACCGTGTCTTACTACTCTTTAGGGTTGTACGTCTATGTTATAGCTACAATAATGGTTAAGGGTTTAGGAAGATTTAATTTAAAGGAGATGCACCAACATTTGCGTGTAGGGAGAGTAAAAAATCACTACAGAAAAACCGCCCTCAGTGCATACAACTGGGATTGAGCCCTGACCTAGCCGTCTTCAGCAGTCTAGTCTATTGTGAGATTAGCGCCTTACACCACGCGGCCACTAAAGCAGGTGCATGTTTTCTCCTGCATCCAATATGCTGCAATATTTTGCTTGGGTTGAAGTGTATTTAAAAATCCAGACCCATAAATATTCCAAAGTCTTGAGGAGCCCCCTGGACTCTGAGGAATACACTCTGAGAAACACTGTTCTACTGTAGTAACAGATCTTTTGGAATATTGACACCATGCAGCCACTGAGGCGGGTTGTCTTCTTAAGGTCCTCGAACACCGGCATAGTATCATATACTTACGGTGCGTGATTTTCCATTCCACTTTGAAAGCGGAAAGACACGTACGATACTGTCATGGCGGCCGTTGCCTACCCCCACTACACCCTCTCAAACACTCCTCTCGCACATCAGTAAGTTTTTTCAGCCATTGAGGAATCATTTCGACAGTTGGCCAAATAATTTCAAGTATCTGCTAAGGCTGAACTATTTAACTTGGTCTCTTAGTATGAGAGAAGAGTATTAGAATGCGAGTACAGTTATTACCCTGGACATTTTCCCTTTTACCCTCAACAAGCATATCAACCCCATACATCCAACTATCAGCTACCCATGATACCTCTACCTCATCAAAATGTTCCTCAGTAACTCCCTCAACAATCAATGTATCCGCTTGCTTCCCGTCATCAACTTTCCATGCTTCCTCAACCAGCTCTTGATGTTCCTCAACCAGCTCATGATGTTCCTCAACAGCCACATCCTCCCACCACATTCAACCTTTATCCTCCTATGCTTTTTTCTCATGATGTTCCTCAACAGCAACCACCTCACACCACATTCAACCTTCATCCTACTATGATTTTTTCTCATAATGTTCCTCAACAGCAAATGCACCAACCTCTAACTAAGGTATACGCAAAACTTTTTATTGTTGTGGATCAAATCAAAAACAGTAAAATCTCTCCAAATACTTTTCTTATATATTTCATGCATCCCCTTCCTGGTACGGTGACCTGGTGGTCTAGGGGTAAGGTGTCAGACCTCTGTGCTGGTGGCTGGGATTCAATCCTCGGTCCCGGCACAGATTTATCCGTTTACCAAACCCTTCCTTCACCTCTGACAAGACATCTTGTGAATGTGGGGAATGCCAGGCCTATACCGTGGTTCGGATCTCACGTTAAATTGTAGGTCCTCCATTTCATCTCACAGTCATCCCTACCATCACACATTAGCGTAAGTGCGTATAACCCGAACGGGTAGTAAGACGCGGTGTTAATAATAATAATAATAATAATTTTTCTCTGGCTCCAGCAACCTAGCCGCTACCACGATGTCCTCATCAGAGGAAGAAGACAAGGTATTACTCATTATAATAACAGAACCACAACAATACACTCGATTATATGCAATGCGCTGATCTCAGGTAGCGAAGGGGAATTGTAGGGTGCGTTGGGGGCAACAAGCTCTTGGGACGTACTACGTCGTATCTACGATCTCGGTGTGTGGGACGATACCATACTGCTACTATACTGCTACTGTCCTGGCACCGTACGTATACGATACTATGCCGGTACGCGAGGACCTTTATTGTCCAACGTCTCAGATTTGATTAAAGCACAAACCTCCCTTCAAGCTGACAATGACTCCGTCCGAAATTTGTACTCCTTTAAGCTTCTTTCCCAAAGCTAAAGACGCAATTCCACTTTTTCAATAAATGCATCAACGTAGATTTTTAAGGTTCCCGAAGCCCTAGCATCTACTCGATACAACGATCAACGTGCGAACCGAAGGCGAAATACCGTGGCGTGTGGAGAGATGAATAAAAACACAATGTATAGTAAGTACCTCAACCATTTAAGGCGCATCATTTATGGCACGGCATCCATCCCTAGATCGAGATACACTATCGTTATCACGGTATTCTCGCAGTACAGGCACATGTGAAAGCTACAATTTAAACATATGTAACTCGATAGTCACGGCACCGGACCGTCCGCTGCAACGGCGAAAAACCGTCACGTGTAAAGCCACATAAGTTTAAAAAAAATGTGACATAACAAAAACAACTTATCCGGAACCTTACTTCTCATTAATTTTTTTATCACTGTCTCTTACTACCCCTTCGGGTTGTACGCTTCATTAAATGTTGATTTCAATTTGGATGTACACGTACAATAGGCTTACCTTTAGTTCCATGCATATTCAGGGAAATAATAATTAACACTGTCAAACTACAGAAGAGTCTTTTTTACAAACCACATATATTCTGCTGCCTTTTTAAACCTAACCTCAAAGTTCTTAAGTGCGTTTAATTAAAATTAAACCTACAAACTATTGGTAAAAGAGCTAATCAAATTGTTGGGTAAGTTTACGAAACAGGTTTTTGGCAACCCACTTTAAATAAATGATTGTTAATTGAAATGGACCAATATGACGTTCCTGATTTCCATTCTTAAGCACTTTTACATGCCATGCGAGGCTAATATATGTCCCGACACAAATATACGAGTATTGTCCATTCACGTTTAATTGTTCTTTTCTGACAAATGAAAAGTTAATAGAAACATCCACACTTATATGTTTGGGATCCGACACCTTAGCTCAGTCGGTAGCGTGTCTGTCTACTGAGCTAAGAGTCTCGGATTAGATTCCCAGCAAGGTCAAAAAATATATATTTGGTGAAATGTGGGTTTAACCTTTCACAGTGATGAATTAACGGCTGGGGGACTAGATGTTGTGTCTGTCCTAGTCTTAAGTTAGATTATATGACATATGAAGCTATGACAAGCATAGAAAGCTGGCAGTGGAAAATATATGGCTCGAATAAAAAACCGACCTTGTTCATAGACTGCAAACAGAATGGATGTTAAAAATACACTTATTTATGTTTGGTCACATGGTTCTAGGCAGTGTTCCCTAAACTGTGGTAAGCCTAGGATTTCAGGAGGAGCTTGACGTAACGCCGAGTTTTATTGGTCATCAAATAATTTTTGATAATATTAAGCCTAATGGAACAAATTAAGATAGATTTTGACGTGATGGCATGGATTTTTAAGAGGCTCTTTTTCCCCTGTCACGGCTTTGATTAGATTACCACTGAGGCCTTATTCAAATATGGAACGACCGTTTATTGTTTACAAGATAACTTAGCAAGTAATTGTTTACTTCCTTTAAGTTATTAAGGGCTGGAAGGGATACGTTGGTTGTGGAATTACCTCGAGAGAGGTACGTTGGTCGTGGCATTACCTCGAGAGAGGTACGTTGGTCGTGACATTACCTCGAGAGAGGTACGTTGGTTGTTGCATTACCTCGAGAGAGGTACATTGGTTGTGGCATTACCTCGAGAGAGGTACGTTGGTCGTGACATTACCTTGAGAGAGGTACGTTGGATGTGGCATTACCTCGAGAGAGGTACGTTGGTTGTGGCATTACCTCAAGAGAGGTACGTTGGTTGTGGCATTACCTCGAGAGAGGTTCGTTGGTTGGGGTGAGTCCTATATAGAACTACGTTGATTGGGGCACAAACTTGGGACGGGTACGTTGGTTGGGGCGAGACCTAGAGTGGAGTGCGTTGATTGAGGCATGACCTTGGGAGGATTATTTTAATTGGAGCATGCCTTTAGGAGTGGTACGCTGATTGGGGCACTATCTTGGGAGGGCATGTTGGTTGGGTCAAGAGCTCGAGAGAACTACTTTGATTGGGACATGGAAGGGGTACGTGATAGCTAAAGTTTGAAAAAAACGACTTCTCTAAGGTGTGAATCTCGCAATAAACTGGTTTTCAGGGGTTCGGGAGGTCAAGATTCGAATAATGACCGGGTGTATTCAGGGTTGATATTTCCCTAAATGTTTTCTCACCCTCCCTTAGTGAAAATTCTAAAATCTGCATTCATTATCACTGTATCATTTGTGTGAATATGCGAATGAACCGGACGGGTATTAAGACGTGTTAAACATAAAAAAAGAATCTTTGACAAGAGATAGATTCTACTTGTTAAAACATACAAGACCTATTCCTTATGTGACTCGATGCGAGATTGAATTTAGAAACTGACTGTCAAGAATTACCAATGTTAGCTTTAACTTAATATCAATCTCTATTCTTCAATCGTTGGGGTACTCGTGGGTAGTATACTCCAACTACCGTACTGCTATGTTTGTAAAACCAATTAAAGCCTGTATACAGGTATATAAATCTTTTCTCTACAAGTAGGTTTTGAGTTATTATTCCTTCCAGATATGATAGTTCTTAATAGCTTCTTAATTACTGGTGAGTGCTCTAGAATAGCTAAGAGCAAGAGGGAATTATATCACTTTTAAAGTAATAAGTAAAAAAACTAACGCTGGTGCGAAAATTTTTAAATTTCAAGTTTATTTATGTTTGTTTACCGGCAACAGGTAGGTCGATGTTCGAATCTCAATTGGTTTTATTGAGGATATTTAGTTTTAAACGATTTCTCACTTTATCTCTCCTAGTAATTTCCGGTATATTTACTTCTTCACCATCTTACGGGTAGAGAAAGTATTGCGATCGTCAAAAACATCGAACTTGAAATTTCAATGAATCTCGACGTGTCATGAGCCGCCGAGTCCGAAAAATGGTTTTTTGAATTCTCGTCTGTCTGTTGTCTGGGGTACTCCAACTAGAGCCTAATATATTTTACCAATTGGGCTAAAACTTGGTATCTAGGGTTTTCATAGGGTTGCCCCAAAGATTTTATGGAATTGGCTATCTAACCCTAAAATTAATTGTAGTTTACTGAAGGGCAAAAAGAGAAAAAGTCAATTTTCTCAAAATAGTCTCTAACAATTTTGATTAAATTTCATTTCTAAACATTTCTAAATATTACAAACAAAATGGCCACTCTCAATATTTCGGCAAAATGACTTTAAGGGCTCTGGTCAAATACGTAAATTATAATTTTTTATTTTATATCAGAAACTATTTGATATACGAAATTACTTTTCATAACAAATATGTAGATTTATTTATACTACACGTATATTATTCAAAGATTATTTTTATAAAACCAATAACTTTCGGACTATACGCAAATATTTATAATTTTTTTTAACTTTTCGAACACAGAGGTTAAAGTAGTGCGACGGTAAAAAACAATCTAACCTGAAATGTTGATGGAGGTCGACGTCTCATGACCTCCCGAAACATAAAAATTGTTCTTTGCAATGCCGTCTGTGTGTCTGTTTAAATTTAAAATTAAGAGTAGTTTAAGAAAGGGCGAAAAGAGAAAGAATCGATTTTCTCAAAATCGGTTCTGACGAATTTGATTAAAATGCGTATCTAGGCGTTGATTAAGATTATAAATAAACTAGATATTTTTATTTTCCCATGAAAATGACTTTTACGGTACCTTACAGAAGTTGAGTGTTGATCCCTGTGGACCCAATATTGATATTTTTTTATCGCTCCAAATACACAAATGAAGACATAAATTCTTAAAAAATAAAACTATAAAATTTAAAACTGGGACTCAAAATATATTTTACATAAGTATAGTGCAATTTATGCTTGGGTTTGCTAGTGTATATTATTTCGTTTCACATATATTACGAGTTTTGAGTAAATATATCTATTTTTAAACAATAGAGCGAGAAAGTCCGTGGGGAGTTCCGTGCCATTTAATTTTTCTAAATTCTACTTTCCTCATCGCTAACACATTAGAGTAATTGATATATAATGCGTATGATCTGAACGGATAGTGAGACGCGATAGAACAAAAATAGTTTGAATTTTTTTTAACAATTAATTTCAATTTAATCAATCATTTACAAAGATTTAAAAGGTATGCATATTCTATGAAACCTACAACACTGGGCATGCGAACAAAGGTGTTAATTTTGTGTTGACTAATCTACCAGTGATGGGAAGGTCAGGGTTTGAATCCCTACGGTGTGTGCTGAGGATACTTTACTATAGATTTGACAGTCTTTATCCCAACCCTTCTGGTATAAATATGTGGATAGCCTGTATGGAGAATAACACGTGGAAAACACAATGTTATTCTTACGTCAATAGCCCAAAGGTTTGATGGGATTTATATTTATCTGGTTGGTTAGTGATTCCTGCACCATCTGGTGGAAATCCCATATGCTAGGTGAGTTCAGGAAGTGTGATGGTTCCCCTTTGCCTTTCACACTGGGTTTCTATGAGCGAGCATGAAAGGTCGTATCAATTTTCCCAATATAGGTGTTTTCACATACTTCAAGAGTTATTTTACATGCCACACTCACTATGGGACAAGCATATTTATTTTAACTCCGAAGGAAGTTGTGCTACGGATTTTTATCGCTTAATAAAAATCCATGGACCTCGGTTGGGTTTGAACCCACGATCAGTGGGCCCTAAGGAGATGACTTTACCCCAAGACCACCGAAGTCGATGGAGCACATATATATTCCATGCAATCTTTCAAGTTTCCATGTTACATATTTACTGGCTGAAACAAGATAAGGCCAATCTTAATTTAATGATTCATTAATAAATTTACTATGCAGATTTCAGCGGTTCTGACAAGTGATATAGTAAGGTTTGGCCATTACTACTCATTTAGTAAAACCTATTTCTTTCCCCACGTCTACCTGTTTGCACTTAATAGTTAAGGAGGAGGAGGAGGAGGAGTGGGAAATCAATGAGGAAAAAGCAACCTTAATAAACCCAACTAGAATTCAAACTCCAATTTCCTCGTGATCGGTAGTCCTCCACGTCATTGGAAGTCCAGTCTATTATAAAAGTGACTTACGGGGGTTTCGCTGCGCTCCTTTGTCCAGCTTGAGTCCTTCAACACTCGGCTTCACTAGTGTCACTGCTGGGTGATGATAGGACTGACAGCAGCGATCCTAGCGGTGAAGGACTCGAGCTGGCAAAAGGAGCGCAGCCATTTTAACCTGGAGGTTGAGTGTCTGGGTATACTATTTGTTTGTGACCAGAGGTCAGAAATCTTTTGACCCCTCCTAGACTTATTATCGTATTAAAGGTCCCTTTACCACACATTCCTTTTTCACTATAATTTGATTTGATTTTTTTAAATATTACATTTGTTCTTTAGGTTTCTTTTTTTGCTGCACCAGGTGCTAATACCCGTTAGGCTAGGCTTGTGTGTTAATTACGCTAATGGGTTTAGGTAATTATAGGAAGTGTTCCTGCTATAGCGGGGAGGAAGAGTGGACAATTATTTTGTAAAAAGCACACTCAATACACCCGACCGAGATTTTAACCTCGATCTTCCCGTCATCAGCAGTCTAGTCCACAGCGAGAGTAGTGCGTTAGACGACGCGGCCAATGAAGTGGATTTAAATTCAATCTTTTCTCAAATACTTATTTTACTACCTTTCTAGATAATACTTATTATGACCGAAGAAGGTTGTCTTGGTTACATTCAAATATTATTTGAAAGTACTTGATATATATATATATNTATATATATATATATATATATGAGTTAAAATACTCAAAGATCGACTTTTAATGACGATATAATACCCATCAGATGTGTCTAGTGAATTATATCACCGAAAATCTCTTAGGTTCAATGGAAACATTTTAATTAAGACTCGTGGTGTACATCAACTGCGAGGCTATATGCGAGTAATATGTGTATCAATTTTATAATATTAACAAATTTGTATCTACTTCGCAAAAATATTTGAAAATACATTATTATCGTAATTTCCATGATTTAGCCGAAACACAACAAAAGTAGTTGAGTCTTCTTTAAAAAATGTAATAACTTTATTTCAGTATTTTTATTATTTGGTTAATTTTATTTTAAGTTTTATACTTTAAATAGTTGAGGACCATGTTTAATCATTTATATACATAAATATTATTATGTTTCTCTCGTAAAACTATATCTATATTGTGTGTATATTTATACAATGTCACATAAAATAGTTTTCTTTTGACATGATCATTACCGAATGGGTAGTAAGACGCGGTGCTAAAAAAAATAGTGAAAATATGTTCATCAGTTTGATAAATTTGCGCAAGAGATTGTTAGTCAACTTTATTTAATGCTTTATCCGTGTCTTAATCAGGATATTCTCATATCAATACTAATGTATTATTTAGGAGTAAGGTAGACCTCAGTACACCCAATCGGGTTTTGAATCCTAACCCTTGTTACGGGAGCGTATTGTTTTCACCTATGTTGGTAGCGTTCTTTCAAAAAACATCGACGTTTGCGCCCGCCTAAAATAAACCGTAAGTATTTAAGCCCGTCGGCTGGTGAAAGCCGTGATACTAGCACCTGCACTGTAAGTCAATAAAAGGACGTAAATGACGTTTATTTTTAGCTTAGTCCTGTTTCAGAACTACTAGTATGAAGAAATGTTTATAGTTTAGGTTAGGTTAGGTTAGGTTAAGTTAGTTATTTCCTGATACCTCTATTCTGTCGGGGGTGGGGGGAGGGCGGATAAAACAAAAATTAAATGTTTTCGTATTATTATTATTATTATTAGCACAGCGTCTTACTACCCGTTCGGGTTATACGCACTTACGCTAATGTGTAATGGTAGGGTGATTGTGAGATGAATTGGAGGACCTACAGTTTAACGTGGAATCCGAACCACGGTGGAGGCCTGTCATTCCACACATTCACGAGATGATTTCATATTAAATAGTATATCAAAATTTGGATTATTAGGTGGGAGCAAACAAACATGGTATCTTTTTCCCCAGGGTGCAAATACACACGGGTGCAAACAACATGTAGCCCTTGTAACTGACGTAAGATACAAGGAGAAGTAACCTCTTCATCAAAGAACTGTGAACATGAAGGTATTCAAAGAATGCGAGTCACTCGCCTTGGGGTGCAAGTAAGTGCAACGAGGTCATAAAGTATATAATTTAAATACATTTAACTGGCATAGAGAACAACTAAATTTTCAAGAATCGACAAGGTAACAAATGCATTTACTTGACATAAGAGTGCAATTTAATATGCAATACTTGACGTGGTAACAAATGCATCTAAAAGGCATATATAGCAGGAATAAATGTTCCAAAACTGGACGTTATAACAAATGAATTAATTTACATTCATATGGAGCATAACTAAATGTTCCAAGTTTCGACGTAGTAACAAATCTATATCTATTGTTTGCGTTATCGTGGAAGACACAAATGTTTTGAATATGATTATATAAAATCATTTTATGAACTGACAATATACAATGTATACTTACACTAAAACATTGTTTTCTATTGTATTCAGGAATATCCTAAACACTAGGGTTTTCTCACTATAATGGAAGCTATGAAGCATCTAAATAATAAAACAATATTTATCTTGGAATATTCTGTTGCGACCGTATTGAAACTGACTTTATTTGTTTGAAGATGTCTGGATCTATATTTGTTGCTTTATATTTTGATTTAAGATCTATGATATTTCTCGTTAAACGTAATAAAATATAAGCTAATTATGCCTTTTCATATAATTTTTAAAAACTACAAAAAACCGAATGTAAGGTCTTTAATTCAATAGGAACAAGTGGGTACCTTTGGCCACATTTTGGAGTGTGCCATATTTTAAAATGACAAACTACTTCCTCAATAACAAGATATTTCCGAGCGTCTGCAGCACGCCTTAACGCTCCGCTATGCAACAACCTTAAGAAAGTATTTTAGCAGAAACTATTAATCTTCATATTGATTCGAAATGAGTTTTAAAAACTGGGAAAGTATATTAATATTATAAGATAAGTTTTATTATATTTAAACTCGCAGTGGTGGACCCCAAATTCAAAGTCATAATCTTATCTGTTGTTCACGGGGAGGTCAGGGTTTGATTCCCAACCGGGATACTCAACTCTTAATTTATAAATGTTATTAAAATTCCCCGACACCCAAATGTGGGTACATTTACATACTCTTTGGGAATAGCAGCTCTAAAGATCATTGCCACACTTACAAAAGAATGTTACCTATCCCTATTTTGAGATAGTTATATCCAGTCCACCTCATCACACCCTATCCCTATCCTGAGATAGTTCTATCCATTTCATATCATTACACCCTATCCCTATCCTGAGCTAGTTATATTCATTCCACCTCACTACCCGCTATCCCTTTCTTGAGATAGTTCTATCCAGGCTACCTCATTACACCCTATCCTTATCCAGAGCTAGTTCTATCCAGTCCACTTCACTACACCCTATACCTATCATGATATAGTTATATGCAGTCCAACTCATTTCACCCTATCCCTATCTTGAACTAGTTCTATCCAGTCCACCTCATTTCACCCTATCCCTATCTTGAACTAGTTCTATCCAGTCCACCTCATTACACCCTATCCCTATCTTGAGCTCGTTCTATCCAGTCCACCTCATTACACCCTATCTCTTCCAGGTCCAGTCTAATGTTATCCTCCCACCTGTGTCTCGGTCTTAGCAATGGTCTCTTCCCATTGGGTTTTCCAGTAAATGCGATGAACGCTGTTCTAGTTCCTCCCAGTCGCACTGCATGTCCTTCCCGCCTTAATCTGCAAGATTTTATCACCTCACAAGGTTTGATGATGATTACAGGGTATGTAACTCATCTTTATCTAACCTACTCCCCTGTTAATAATCTTAATCCATTTTTGACAATAATTTTCCTATATACCTATTTTTCAAACAGACCTAATTTATTTTCATCAATCTTCATGTAAGATAAAAGATTAGTTTTGGATGGTGGTAAATAAACCAATTAGCCTAAATTAATATCGGAAACAATCTTGATATTTAGTTTAATTCTCTTAAAATTTTCAATTTCATGGCATACACTAGTCCATCCATTTGCCCAATCTACTTCTATACTGTGAATAAAAATATTCTAGTGCTATCGTAAATAATAATTTTACGATTTAAAATGTACTTTGCATGCAAACATTGTTGTTTGAGATTACAGGGCGGACTCTGAAACCCGTGATCGTTGACCCGTGTGCCCTTCAGACGATCAGGATCGTCTTCTCTAGATAGGATCACGTTGGAAGCAAAGGTGGTCTCATTTACCACATCATTGTTCAAAAATACATCCTCCTAATTCGTGCAACAAGAGTTGATTCCAACGTTGATTATAGGTTACCCAATACTATTTTAATCTATTTCCTAATACATAGTAAAAAAAACCCAATCGAATCGGGCGGTTTTTTTTTTGTCCGTGTTGCAATGATAGCTCCTAGTTCACTGAAGGGAAATATATATCAGCCTTTAGGTTGGTATGCTTGATTAACATGTTCACCAAAAACTTTGATCATAATCTGCTTTACTAACGATGCAACTCACGTTCTAGCAAGAATATATGTTGACCCATAGTGTAACGCAAATTTAAAACTTATTTTATCAATATATATATATAATTTTCCAGTGCAATGGTTCTCAACATTTTAAAACTCCGGAACACTTAAAACCTCTAAAAAACTACGTAGTCCAAAAACATATATGTTTATTTATCGTTGCTTTCCTCATCATAATTTAAAATTTGGAAACTTTTGAAAATATATTTATTAAATACTTAATTTAATTTAAATCATAAATAAATTGATATGAGAAAGTATAAAGTAAACTTAATTATTTATGAGGGATACATTACGGCTATAGCCATTTTTCAATTGAAAGAATTCTATATTTTGATGCGGTTATAACCGTAATTAACAAAGATAGTAGCTTTGTTATTTAACCCATCATAGTAGGTGGACTCGTACAGTTATAATTATACAATGGCAGCATAAAACTAACTAGAGAGTCGAGGGTGCCTGAGTTATCTGATAGCCCGTAATTCTTAATTGATCAAACCTTAGTAGCCAACGATTTCCACACGTCCATAACAGATTCTGCCTTAAAATATGAGTGAAGAATGACCTTGGGCAAGGGACGAATCCTGACTAGCTCAACGATTAGAGCAGTGGCGTACTAAGCCAAAGGACCTTGGTTTCGATTCCCGTGTCCGGGTGTAATTTTCAAATTTAAAGAATTTAATTATTTATACATTGCTCAAAACGTGGGTTTTTATTTTTATACTTAAAGGATGTGCGCCCAAATTTGTATTTAAGGGGAGTGGAAAACTATTAATGAATAACCACGATCAGTAAACCCGACTGGGATCCAACCCTGATACCCCTATCTTTGGCAGTCTAGTCCATCATGAGAGTAGCGCGTTAAACCATACGGCCACCTAAGAGGGTCACCGCGTCTTAGTTACCACCTGTTCACATTATACGTATCTATTATGATAGTTACTACATTGGGTTAGGGATGAAGAAGGAAACATTTCAGAGGTTGTTTGCCCGCATTTGCGTGGAGGGAGAGTGGGATCCAATTTTAGGGGGAAAAAACCTCTCAGAAGACCCGACCAGGATTCGAACCCCAATCACCCCGTAATAAGTAGGCCAGTCTAACATTAGATTGACGCCTTATACCATTCAGCTACTAAATAATAAAATTTTAGCACCGTGTCTTACTACCCGTTCGGGTTATACGCTTTAAGTACTAACTACTCTAATGGATTAGGAATTGGGAAGGTTTAATTAGAGGAAGTGAACCCGCATTTGCGTGGAGAGAGAATGGAAACCCATTTAGGAAACACCACCCCCAGTTCACCCGACCGAGATTCGAACCTCGATCTCCCCGTCCTCAGAAGTCGAGCTCAACACGACAAAGCTACTAAAGCTTAATCACAATATAACGAGAATGTTTAGAGTATCAAACTATTACATAGATCTAGATAGGCTAGTTAATTATTTAAAACTAAGACAGTACGTAATTATTGTCATATAAAAATATTGGATATTCACAAGCATATGTGCTCATGGCTGTAGTTCGACTCGTCCATTGTTATTGTTTTCGGAAGAAAGTAAACACATCAACTGGTCTACCCTGCGACATAATCAACTCGTCCATCCAAACTTGGATTGTTCAGTGGAAAAAGCTTGTGTAGTAAGTAATTACGACCCTAACTAACCTAACTTCTTGATTTTAATACAATGCATGTGAAATCACTGATTGTAATATTTAATATGTTGACGAACAGCTATGATACCAGTGCTGTGAAATTTTAACTACTCGATTTTGCGTTGGGGTTAGGGGGGGATTACGGTATATAGTATGTGCTTGGTAAGTTTTTCCACTGAACAATCCAAGTTTGGGTGGGCGAGTTGGTGTGTCGGAGGCAAAACCAGTTGATGTGTTTACTTTCTTACGCAGAACAACAACATTGGACAAGTCGAGTTTCACCCGTTCTCATATACACGAGCTTTTAACACAAAGTGTCGTCCAAAGGCACGGGCGTGGTTAGCAACAGTGACAGGGGGCACTTCCTCCCCTACAGTGACAGGGAGCATCTCCTTCTCCCCTACAGTGACAGGGGGCATCTCCTTTTCCCCTACAGTGACAGAGGGCACCTCCTTTTCCCCTACAGTGACAGGGGGCATCTCCTTTCTTACAGTGACAGGGAGCATCTCCTTCTCCCCTACAGTGACAGGGGGCATCTCCTTCTCCCCCACAGTGACAGGGGGCATCTCCTCCTCCCTTACAGTGACAGGGGCCACCTCCTTTCTCACAGTGACAGGAGGCATCTCCTCCTCCCTTACAGTGACAGGGGGCATCTCCTCCTCCCTTACAATGTATGTGTCTTAAATTAAACCTTCTTAATCCCTAGCACATTAGTATAATTAATACATAGGCGTACTACCCGAACGTGTAGTAATAATCAGTGTTAAAAAAAAGACGCGGTGATAAAAAAAATATTTACTGCTTTTCTTATGTAATGTTTGGTAATTGGGTGTCGTGTGTGAGCACTGAATATAAGTTCTTTATGCTATTTGTCAACACAATGTGTGCGTTGACATTTTCCTTTCTCCATTTGACAGACACACACATACGTCAGAACTACTTAGCTCTTATTGGAGATTTAGTTTGGGGAGTGTACACATCCATTGCTGTGAGCTCTTTAGTGTTCAATAGCTCCCCCTTATCTCAACCCTCAAGAGTTGGGGCATTCGACCCTATCCAAACAAACTGGGACGTTTGTGACCCTCATGAATTCAGTCACTTTACAGTCGAGAGTAACGAAACAGTTTGAATGAATCATTTTAATTTACTGTCTTTATTTCTATTGGTAGCTTGAAAGAGAAGCTTTTATATATATATATATATATATATATATATATATATATATATATATATATATAAATA
>CABFOW010007360.1:0-22200 GCA_902141385.1 Timema californicum | reverse complement strand
TATATATATATATATATATATATATATATATATATATATATGAGTTTAGATTAAGTACCGTTAGGGTATTATTTAATCTTTGAGCATTTTAAAATATTATTGGTGTGTTTTTATGGGTATTGATAACATCTATCAAAAGTGATAGCTCATACCACTTGACGTATGAATAGATGGAAGTAGATTTAGTAGAGTTTCCATCAGATAAGGGTTTCTATGAAAATTAATATGTAAGTTAAGAGTTACCCGGGGATATAAAAAGTGGTGGGCTCTTAAACTATTTGTCTGGCGGTATTCGTAGCATATAGCTGTTTGAAGCAATTAAGCTAGAGGAGCCAGTAAGCGCCATTTTGACAAAGCCCCTAAAACGTATTAGTCAGGGTAATTATTTAAATTATCAACCAGCGAGAAGTCAATTTGTACAAATCTATTTTTATTAAATATGTCCCGGATAAACAGCCAAGGGAGAGACTCCGTCTTGAAGAGATAACAATGTTCTAAAGTTCATCATAGATAAGTTGAGAGTGGATGCAAACAAACGAGTCCAAGATAAGTATAGAGATTATGATAATGAGAGCATTTTTTGACCTTTGTATCTTAGGCCATAGCGGGGTTTGTGACCAATCGGCGTTACTGAACGCCTTTATCTCAAGGTTTGTATATGCACTCGGGGCTTATCTTGACTCGACTAAATGTTTCCAAGGAAACGTGTAACTTAATTCTACCGTGAGCAACAACAGGTGTTTTATTTCACAGCCCACAGGATTTACACTTGGAGTTCTGAGGTTTTAGTCAATTTTTAATTACGTATTATTATTATTAATATTATTATTATTATTATTAGTTGTTGGACTATAATACCCCCATTTTTCTTACGACTGGACATATTTGACGACCATAAAAAGTTAGTAGCCTCTATCTACTTTCACATATTCACCCGTCAAGTCATCTATCATTTTGGATGATATTACCAGTACCTATAAAATAACACAGAAAATATGCTGGAATGCTACCAATGTTTAACGCGAAAAGGTTTGCATTTTCTAAAAGGTGTCCCAACTGTTCAGACCGTAATAAAACTAAGGCTTTTTTTTTTTAAGATAAACTAGGCTCTATGGGCTGCTTGTTCCAGGCGAGCTTATTCCCCCTACTTGGTAGGCAACAAGCTGTCACTGTGGAAAACTTTCATCTCTTGTCGATAGGCCGGAACTCTGCTATCCAGGACTTATTATTATGTGACTGGAGCTTAAAGTGCTGACATAATATGTTACAGTCCAATTTTCATAGGGAGGGCCTTTTAGAAAATATAAACACCCTTTTTCAAGGCCAAAATTGATAACATTTTACTATAGTATTAATTTTATTTCTAGGTACTGATAATATCTACCAAAAATGATAGCTGAAGATAATATGTGAAAGTCGTTTAAACAACTTTTTTAGCTGTCAAATAAGTATCTTCATATGATGATTGGACTGTATCAGTGTATGCGTTTTAGACGTGTATAGAACGCTATTAATTAGTATGCTATAAGTATAATGACCCTCAGTAACGACTGTACAAGACATAATAGAGGCTAGTAACTGAATAACGTGGGGTGTACTTATGACAACAATGGTTCCATACTAAATTATTTAAACCGTTGATGAGAACAATAATATCAAAAAGATTTAATTTACTTTCGAAGTAAATGTTAATTCTCTACAAAATGATCTTATGTATTGTGATGTTATTTTTGCTAAAAGAATTACTTAAAATATAAATTTAATAGTCAGTTGACTCACTCTTTTTACTTTTTTTTTCAATAACAACTCCTAAAGTTTCGAACATTAATTATTTATTTACAATTAAAATATAAAATATATATAATACACTTACCTTTATTTCGCTATATTAAATTTTCTTTATTTTTGATTCATAAACTGCCAACCTGCTATGTTTATTGTGATTTTAACGCTATCTTCTTTAGAGAGTGGTTTATTAGGGAACTGTTATGATCTTAATTATTTTATTTTGTTTTTGGACGCTTGCAACGTCTGGCTGTCATTTGTAAAACTAATTGCCCCTAGTGGACGAGATTGATATTCTCGTTTGGATTTTGGTGTGAAATTTAAATTAATTTTAAAAATGATTTATGTTTATTTGTGGATTGTTAATGTTTTTGTTTTGTTGAGTATAGACAAAATTGTAAGAAAATAAGAAAGGACTCAATTTGGGTCGTCCTTTAATGTTGAATTTTAATAGCGAATTATCATAAAAACTGTGCCAAAAATAAGGGCTGAACTAAAGTATAAACAAGAGTTTTCACGAAGATATTATACAATATAAGCCACTAAAATAATAATAGAATTGCCACCAGAGATAATCAGTCTAGATTAGTGGATTAGACCAAATTCATCATTCATCATCATCATCATCATCTTGTTGCTAGCAGTTTAAATTACACTTTTGAGAACTCTTTATATTAACATTCGATAT
Organism: Timema californicum; assembly: GCA_902141385.1. Taxonomy (NCBI): domain Eukaryota; kingdom Metazoa; phylum Arthropoda; class Insecta; order Phasmatodea; family Timematidae; genus Timema; species Timema californicum. The sequence continues at coordinate 19,727 of CABFOW010007360.1, read as the reverse complement.
CAGTATTCCAAACCTGGTGTTATTTCACCCAAAAGACTATTGTATGTATCTTAATTAAAAACTTTTATTTTGTCATCACAAATCAAGTGAAAATATTATATTTATATATATATAAATATATATTTAAGTATTGCTTAACCATACTTTCATTAATTTTATAACTTAGTAGGCATGCCTTATTAGGTAGGGTATATTTAAAGGTATTATTTATTTATTTTATTTTCAGCGATAATTACAAACACACTATAAATTTAATTGTGTCATATTTTTATTTAGCATATTAATGTACATTGTATTTTTTTGAAACTTGCATCCCATGTTTTTTTTTTAGTAGATTGGATGTCCATGGCAAGAATGATAATCTGCTCCAGGAAGTCCTTAGTTAAGTCTATTATACGAAGGACTTATACCCATTATAAATATTAAGGTCACATGAATTTAGTGATAAACTATTAATTTATTATTTCTATCTGTTTAGTCAGCTATCTATCTATAAATGTGGGCCTTCTATTATGAGTATTTAAATACATTTATTCGTAGACAATGGTATTATCAAATACTTTAGAGCTACTATCACACGGCACTTGCTTGTACTAGAAATCAAGTGAGCTAGCTAGCGCCTACTAGCTTAACTGGGTCTGCCTCTTTGTACTGGCTACCACACTAGTTGTGAGGATAGAATAGGCGCTTTTTTCTTACTAGCTCCGACACTAGTCTATGTAATTCGACCAATCATTGCGTGCTGAAACTGTGTGTTGATAAATTATATAAATGGCGCCAACATAATCATTGGATGTGATTTTGTTGTTGGCAGAAAATTATTCTAAGCATTTTTGTTTATATAAAACCAAACGGGTAGCAAGACGCGGTGCTAATAATAGCCTGTTCGGGTTGTACGCACTTACACGAATGTGTAATGATAGGGTGATTGTGAGATGAAATGGAGGACCTACAGTTTAACGTGGGATACGAACCATGGGGGAGGCCTGGCATTCCGCACATCCACAAGTTATGATTAATACACGTATTTTCAGAGGTTAAGGAAGGGTTTACAATCAGATAAATCTTTGTCGGTACCAAGGACTGCACCCCGGACCCCCAGCACACAAGTCTGACACCTCAAACTTAAACTACCAGGTCACCATAACAAACTTATTAATATTTAAGATAATTGTATTATTAAAATACATAACTGGCTTTCAAACCTTTGATAATTTAGTGTGGGGCATATATATTATTATGCCTCTTACTCAACCTATCAAACCTAACCTTTCATGCACAATTTTTTTTTAAATAATATTAAATAAACAATTATTATATCATTTCCATAGGGAGCGATGTCATAATCAGATCGTGGATCAATGCAAGTCAACACAAAAGCTAATCAATATTTACGTTTCTACGTTGTTCTTGTGATTTCAGTTTTAATTTGATCACTATTCAAAATTTCTATCACCCTATATAAGGTAGGCCCTAGTTAAATTATATTTGGCATTAATATTTAATAATATAATTAATATATATTGTAAACAAAGAAAAACACATTTTTATATCGGTTCAACACAGGGACTATACCCATAAAACAATTAAAATTTGAAAATACAACTAAAAATTAGAGCCTAGTAAAATGTTGGCCAAGATTAAAATCATTTTGCATTAGACATTGTTTAGGTATTTGTTTCATCTCTGATGCAATATTTTGTCTGTACTATTTATACTAGCTTAGTCCTAGTATATATTTACCAGGTTTTTTTTATTGGTAGGTGTTTGTAGCAAAGCTGTGTCAGTAGATGGTAGGATAGGTGGAGTATCATCATCATTACCTAGGAGAAAACTAAATAAAATAATGTAAGAAAGAAAACATTAAATATAAGATAAACTCAACTGTGTTACAAGTAGCCTAGGTACATAGTCTACTTAAATTAATAAAAATGTATTGTGTATAAACATTTTATAAATCAATTTTACTTATTAGATGTTTTAAACACAAAAACTAACTTATATAGGTATTTAAATTGTAAACCCTGACTTGCATTAAGCTAAGTCATTTTCTATGTTAGCCCGTACCGACGGGTGCTGTCTTATCTTTGACTTGGTTTGAATCTGACAGTGTGGACGGTTTTTTACATTGTGATTTCTTGCTGTAGTTTTACATCCTCTCTCTATACATGCCCCTAAGATCAACTAGGATTTGGGAAATTTACAAATTAGTTTTTGAGTAAATCTAAACTTACCATGAAGATTTATAGATGGTAGGAAGTATATTTTAAGGCGCTTTGAGTGGAGGTTTTTGCACTCATCAATAAAATGTTTATCACAAATCACGTAATTCTGGTATACTATTTATTTTGAATGTTTAAAAAGATTAGGATTAGAGATTCTTCTCAACCATATATCATATATCAAATACAGTAGCCCCACGGCTTCTTTGGTGCTGACTGACAGCTCACAGCTGACTTCTGGTAGTCAAATTTAGGTATATACTTACATTTTGAATGTCAGAAGTGACAGCTTCTAAACACATGTTTTTGCAGATCATCTGGTTCGGCTTAGGGATACGTAATTTGGTTTGGTAACTTTTTAAAGCTGTCAGTCAGCACCAAAGAAGTCATGGGGCTACTGTAGGTAACATCATTGCTGTAAGCACTAATGCCATCTATCAATTGCGCTTCAACTAAGATACATGGAATCAGTAAGTCGTATAAGAGTTCCGCACCCGATGGTATATACTATCTATGACTATCGTTATAAGAACTATTGTAAGGCGTGTTGTTTCAATAATTGTAAATTAAAATTTCGATTAGTTTTTCTGTGAACATTAATATCACTCAAGTTATAACGTGTTGGTGCATTTCTGGGATATTTTAATTATTGATAAAATGAGTACAGACAGCATTGATAAGTTGTACAAACTTTTTGGTATACTAGCTGACGCTAAAGATAAAATTGGAGAAGTAAGTCACCATTTTACTTAATATTTAAATATTTTAAACATTGTTTATAACTTATTTTTGTACTTCGTGTGTTGTTAGTACTTAGAATATTTTTATCTTGTGCATTTTGTCAGTTATTTGTTGTCTCGACTTTGCTTGTAAATGTTAAACATTGCCGGCTAATGGCCATACATTCGTGTTCTAATTACTTTGAAAACTGTATTGACTGCAATAGATTTTAAAAAGAAAACAAAAACTTGCCGAGAATATTCTTTTGTGGGGATAGTACGCCAAGAGGATGGATTGTTTTGTATGTCACTGCGAAAGAATTTGCTTTAGCATCATTGTGTTTTGCGTTGCTTAGAGACTTGTGTAAACAAGATTATGTAGGATATGTACTGTTTAAAAAGGTCAAATGTCCTAGGATTGACTATTTGAGAAGAAAATAGTTACTATGCAATGTTCTCTCGGGTGTGATTTTCTGGAACTCAATAATTTATAGGGTCTAGATTCATTTTTCCAATAGTTTTTCCTAAAATGATATTCCACACAAATGCAGGTTCACTTCCTCTAGATTCAACCATACCAATCCCTAACACTTTAGCCTGTTGGTACTATATACATTTAATCCGGACAGGTGTAAGACTGAATGCTAATAAAAATTAAGTAGAATTAATGGATTGATACCTATTACCTCTAAATAATGTTTGTGTTTGTTGGCAATTTTATTTTGCATCACATCTTACTACCCATTCAGGTTGTATGCCTATAGATGTAATAAATTAGTCTGTTAGGAATTAGGAAGGTTTAATTTAGAGGCAGTGTATGTGCATGCATTTGTGTGGAAGGAGAATGGAAACCCATTTAGGGTGGAGGGGGGAAACCTCATTGCACCCGACCAGGAACAAACCCTGATCTCCCTGTCATTGGCAGTTAGTTTATTGTAAGAGTGACGCCTTTGACCATGCGGCCACTAAAGTGGTCTGATCGCAATTAATATGAGGCTCTTCACTCTAATACCGTACTAAACTATGTTAAAATTCAACACGCTTATGCACTTTAAGGGGGTGGAGGGGTTAAAATTAAATTCCACAATGTTGAATTTTTTTATTTTTTTATCATGTTTTTAATTATTGAATAAAATGAGTGAGTTCTGAGCAAATTTAGAAGAATCTTGTCCGGAAAGAAAATGCGGCACCTCAATGAAAGAATAAACCATCTCGTTGTAAGCTGCCTTGTATTGTAATGATACACTGGTTCGAGTTTTAGTGCACTACCACACACAACAACGTATGTTGGTCTAATCTCGCTCACTGGACAAAATATTCTGTAAAGATAGAAGGATTGGTGGTGAAATCGACAGACCAGTGCATGGATCTCGGAGAGTACGGCATTTGGATGTAGGTGGACTCTAGAGTTAAGTAGCATCGAAAGAGGAAAAGATGGCAGTATATAAAAGTGTGTTGACGCCAACATTGTTATAGGGATGTGAGGCTTGGTGTTGTCAGGAGGAACACAAGAGTAAGGTAAATGCGGTTGGAATAAGATCTCTAAGAAATGTGGGTTGAAAAACTCGTATGGACAGATTCAGAAAGGAATGAGTGCTGAAGAGGTGCGGTTTGAAAGGGAATCCAATGTGTCAATGTGAACGTTAGTTTGGGCGTGTTGAGAGGATGAGTGTGGATTGAGTGGCGAAGCAAATATATGAAGGTAGAGTGTGTGGATCAAACGGAAGGGGTAGGCCATATAATACGTGTATAAATGTTGTAGACGAATGTGTGAAAAAGAGAAACATTAAGAGTTGTAAGAATAAAAGAGCATGTATGACTCGGTGTATGTATGTTGTTGAAGCGAAGATAAGGAAGTGTGGAGCAAGTTAGTGAGGATGGATTAAGTATGGAGTTGTTGTTTTTTGAGCTATATGCAGTCTCTTGCTTAGGTACCTCGTAAGGGGGCGGTGTGATCAGTATCTTATTGGTGACATGGCGGTCTAGGGGTAAGGTGTCAGACTTCTGTGCTGGCGGCCGGGGTTCAATCCTCGGTCCCGGCACAGATTTATCTGATTACCAAACCCTTCCTTCACCTCTGACAAAGACATCTTGTGAATGTGAGGAATGCCAGGCCTCCACCGTGGTTCGGATTCCACGTTAAACTGTAGGTCCTCCATTTCATCTCACAATCACCCTACCATTACACATTAGCGTAAGTGCGTATAACCCGAACGGGTAGTAAGACGCGGTGCTAACAATAATAATAATAAGTATCTTGTTCGCCTGGTTAAGTTTACGGCGCCGGGCGCGAGGTAGCTAAAACATGTTGTTGACCGCCCCACAGCATGCAGACGAGTATCTGGAGATTCTGATGGCGGTGAAAGGGTCGTCGAAGGAGAAGAGGCTCGCCTCGCAGTTTATTGCCCGCTTCTTCAAACACTTCCCCACGTACGCCGACCAGGCCATCGAGGCGCAACTCGACCTGTGTGAGGACGAGGACATTGCTGTGAGTGAACCGTCATACGTGGGGCCATGCCACGGGGAGGTTTATAATAGTACGATAACAAATATATACAACCAGTAAGTCCCAGGTGCAAATAAACTAGGTAAAACAATAAATACAATTACGAATTCCCCTTTAATTGTACACATCATTCAGGCCCAGCAGTCTTCAATTTTTGTGTTAGGTCATTTAACGTGAACTTTCTAAACTGACTAATTATATCTGTACACTATCAATAAAATAACTTAAATCTGTCCTCATAATCACAACACTCAGTCCCCCGCTTATTAATTTATCACTTAGAAAGTGGAAACTCAACACTTCACCAATATTACATTAGTCGGCCATAACAAGAATCGAACCTGGGACCCTTATCTCAATAAGTAGACATGCTACTGACTGATCTAAAGTGATCTTCCTTTTTGTTTGCCGCAGATCCGCAAACAAGCCATAAAGGACTTGCCGAGTCTCTGTAAGGACTCTAAAGACCACACCCACAAGATCTCGGACATCCTGGCCCAGTTGCTGCAGGCGGAGGAATCCACCGAACTGGCCGCTGTTCATAACTCGCTTATGACGTTGCTCAAGATCGACGCTAAAGGTGTGGTGTACGAACTGAGGGCCCCATAAAACAGAGTTAAAATATACTGAACCGCGTCTCACCACCTCTTGAGACGGTTTGCATCCTTACACACTTGCAATAAGGAAGATAGGACTACTCATACTCACTTTTGTAGTGCAACAATCTAATGAATCATCTCTCGCAATAGACTGGATAGGGCTATCAGGGCTCGAATCCCAGCTGTGGGTTTTGTAGTGTCCCACTCCCTCCGTGCAAATTCGGGCACACATTATTTAAATTTAACCTTTATCATCCCAAACCCATTAGCGTACACATGTGCTTGAAACTCTTGCAAGTAGAGAGAGACAGTGATAAGAAAAATCAGGAAGGCGACGTTTAGAAGGAATGTACTCATATTTTTGTGGAGGGAAAATAACCGGCCGGTACTTGAACCTGACCATCGCCGGTATCATCTCGTGCGCTAACACTTGTACCTCGGGTTGCAGGGACCCTGTCCGGGCTCTTCTCTCAGATCATCAACGGGGACGACCTGATCCGGGAGAGGTGCATCAAGTTTGTGACCTCCAAGATCAAGTCTCTCGGACACGAGGTGATCACCAAGGAGGTGGAGGATTATCTTATCACCGAGTGCAAGAAGGTCCTTCAGGTACATCCCTGCCACTATTTCTAATGGTTTTTGATGTTGTCACATAGCAGTACTTCTAAGTCACCAGTTTGTGTTGTGACAGGACGTGAATGCAGAGGAGTTCTACCAGCTCCTGGAGCTGCTCAGCTGGACACGTCTGGGGCAGACTGTCGCTGGGCAGCAAGAACTGGTCGACATGATCGCCGAGCAGGCCGACCTCAACCAGGACTTTGAGCCTCAATCACCAGACAACGAGAACGTGGACCGACTTCTGCACTGCTTCAAGCTTGCCCTGCCGTACTTCTCTGTGAGTACATTCCTAGCCTGCTTCTCTGTGAGTACATTCCTAGCCTGCTTCTCTGTGAGTACAATCCTAGCCTGCTTCTCTGTGAGTACAATCCTAGCCTGCTTCTCTGTGAGTACAATCCTAGCCTGCCGTACACAATGAGATCATTAACACAATATTGAACGTGTTTTCTTGTTGACAGTCTCAGGTAAACTCGACGAGGTTCGTGTCGTACGTGTGCGAGCAGGTCTTGCCCCGCCTGGGTGAAGTGAAAGTTCAGGAGGAGGGCAGCAACCCTCAATTGGAGCTGCTCAAGCTGTTCGCCGAGCTGTGCACTCACTGTGGTGCGCTAGATAACGCAGACGCTAAGCTCGACAAGATATTCAACAAACTGCTAGTGAGTACACACTTCTGCTACTCTTGATACTCACCCTCGTGGGGACGCAAGAGCGTGCTGATTGTTACGTTTGTGCCTTGGCAGGACTACATGCCCCTCCCCCCAGACATCGACCCGGAGAACCCGAACCAACCGGAGCCCCGGCTGGAGTTCTCCCACGTGGAGTGTCTCATGTACGCTTACCACCGTCTGGGGAAACAGAGCCCCGACACACTCACCAAGGATCCGGACAGGCTCAAGGACTTCAAGTTACGGTGAGTGGACGGATCGTCACCTTCTCGACCTTGTCTTGAAAATAAATTATGTATTATATACTGTACTGTGATGGGGTACAACGCCCGCTTCAATTCTGAGTGGTAGGTGACCTGACGATCTAGGGGTAAGGTGTCGGACTTCTGTGCTGGCGGCCGGGGTTCAATCCTCGGTCCCGGCACAGATTTATCTGATTACCAAACCCTTCCTTCACCTCTGACAAGACATCTTGTGAATGTGGGGAATGCCAGGCCTCCACCGTGGTTCGGATCCCACGTTAAACTGTAGGTCCTCCATTTCATCTCACAATCACCCTACCATTACACATTAGCGTAAGTGCGTACAACCCGAACGGGTAGTAAGACTCGGTGCTAATAATAATAATTCTAGGTTCTTGAAGCTTTGCTCACCCCTGTACGTGACTTATGATGGCAATAAATGGCCACAAGAGATTATATCTTTGTGTGCTTGTTTACGAGGAGCCAGGAACTGGAGGGTTGTAAAGTCACACAGGGGGGTTTGGAACACACAAATGGTTTATTTTCATTATTATGGATCATGAGGGTCATCTTAAGTCTGCATAGTCTTCTACTCACTCATTCTCTCTGAGTCCTTGGTACAGTCAGGGCCATTTTAAACATTCGTAGGCCCTCGGCACTCTTATTTCTAGACGGAGACGGCAACGATTGTGTTCACTTTCCCTACTTTCCGTTGAAAACGATGTTGTACGACAATCGACAGTCGATCTAATTTCTGAATTCGCAACTTGAACATTTCAATATTAAACTGAAAGTGTCTACTACCGTGTCTCTGATTGTGTTGGGGAGGTTGTTGGGGAACACGACGACTTAAACTATTGTTTTCGTCATTCCTATATCAATATAAATGTTTTTAGATTTAAAATTTGCTGCTTTTTCTTATTTTGGGATTTTTTTTCCCCGTGTACTTTTTCAAATGAAATATTGTAGGCCTTAAAGGGGTTCATAGTCAGCCTAATGGATAAAGTGGTCTTGGATACGGTTCTGGTTACCACACATACAGAGATTCCGGTAACTTCGTTCTTGGCCTGTCGCCATTTTGGCATTTACCTTCCCCTTCGGTCTACCGACTAATGGCACGGTGTCCAGTGACCTGGGAAAAAGGGAAAAGTCGGGGGAATGTTAAAATGTAGTTTAGCTGAACACCCCGAAAGGGGACAAAGCCATGTTGTTCCCAACAGAAGTTAAAGCCGCCGAATACTGGTTTTCATAACAGGTTGGCGGCATTTGGCGTTGGCACAAACTGCTTGTGTATACACTTCTCGGGCTACAATACGCTTCCGGCTTACAAAGATCATGATAGTGGATATTATACAAGGTGAAACTAACACCACCAATCATATTCTGAAAATTGAAAAATGACACCTGAACACGGGAATCGAACCCAGGACCTTTGGCTTAGTACGCCAATGCTCTTACCACTGAGCTATCCAGGATTCGTCCTGTGCCCATGGTCATTCTTCACTCATAGTTTAAGACAGAGTCTAAGATGGACGTGCGGAAGTCGTCAGCTTATAAACATGTGATTATCTAAGATCACAGCCATCAGACAACGCAGAATGACCATGGGCACGGGACGAATCCTGGATAGCTCAGTGGTAAGAGCATTGGCGTACTAAGCCGAAGGTCCCGGGTTCGATTCCTGTGTTCAGGTGTCATTTTTCAATTTTCAGAATATGATATCTATGAGGAAATATCCCCACTAAAATGCATTAACAATAGTTTCGGCTATTTGTTTCATTAACACCACCAAGTCGAGGGCATACATGGCAATGTTTTTGTGTTTCGAAGACCCCTACATTGTTTAGTACTGTGCTGCTTCGCACTTGACGTAAACGCGTGTTTATAAGGTGGTATTGGCTGCTGTGTGTTTGAAGGCTGCAGTATTTCGCGCGGGGTATCCAGGGGTACATCAAGAAGCTGCGCGAGGCCCTCCACGGTAAGACGGCCGAAGAGCTCAAGACGGAGGAGAACAAGATCAAAGTGATTGCCTTGAAGACGACGTCCAACATCAACACACTCATCAAGGACCTGTTCCACAGCCCTCCGAGCTTCAAGAGCGTCATCAGCCTCTCCTGGAAACCTACCACCGGCGCTGCGGTCAGACATTTTTTATACCAGGGGTAGAACTAAACTTTGAGCTTTTCACTTAACTCTGAATATTTGACTTCTTGGAATTCTCAATTTTTTTTCTATAAAATTCTGAATTTAGTCAATTTTGTTCAAATTTAAGATATTATTGCATAGCAAATTGAGTCCTTCGATATGTTCCTTTGTCGAGTCGAAAAATATGTAAAATTGTATTACAAATTTGCAGAAGTTCCAGGCGTTGCCCTGGGTAACGCCTTTCTCTGCTTCAAACTAACAGAAAAATAAACTCTTCATTTTATTAATATGGATAGGTAAAAATCCGAATTTGTTTGGTTATACATTTTTTTCACAAAAAAATGTCATTCTAAATTTATTCGTACTTATGATTTGTAAATTGATCTATTCAAGAAATTAAACTTGAAATATTTCTAGTAAAAATAATACTTTATTTTATTCAAACTAAAAAAAAATCTCTATGATTTCATTCAAACTTAAAAATGCCTATTTGTGCGCCCCAATTTATTATTATTAGGGTACATAGTTGTATATCATTTTTAAAACAAACCACAGACACTGCTACAAAAAAAAATAATATATAAATGGTTATTTTCATAATAAAAATGCTTAAAAGAAAAAATATTATTTAAAAAATTGCTTACTATGAAAGTTTTGACCGACAAAAAGTGATAGTTGATCGTCATGAGCTTGCAGATCATATGGATTGGAGTCGAATCGAATTCGAATCTCCAGTTTAACTTTGAATCTTATCCAAATCTTGAAAAACATTTTGCATATTTAAGTGGAAATTTAATAGAATAGTACAATATTAACATTCTCCCTTATAATCCATTCATTATGACATTTATACATTCGGTTAAGTGTTTAATTTCTGGTTGTTGAGTTTATCCTATAATTTTAATTAGACCTGAATCTGCAATAAGCAGTATTAGAGCTCTAAAACAAAACTATTATTAAAGATTTAGAGTCTCAAACCAGAAATTATCTCGAATATCCCTGAGGATTCGAGGGTTCCTCTGTGGATACAAGAAAGTAGAGTTGGTAGATTTTCCTTAACCTCATATGATACCACTCGTGAGGGTTTAGTTTTTGTTTGATGGCTAATACATCACATATTTTGAATGTTGAGCTTGCTTCGAGCCTTTGACCTAGTTTTTGTTCCACTTTGCCCCCGTTTAGAAAGACGGAGGCACGTCGAGCTCCGGTCAGAAGCGCCACACCCCCATCACGTTCAGTTCCGACTCTCCGTCCTCCAAGCACTACAAGACTGAGAAGTCCCAGAGGGAGATCTACCAGCCCCCCAGCGGCAAGTACAGCACCAAGGTCTCCAGCTACAGTGAGTGTCAAACTCAAACCCTCCATCCTCACCGGCATTGAGAGAATCCTCTGAATTCCCCGTAAATGGTCATACCGGGGGCGTCATGTCCAATTTTCATGCAAAGGAAATTCTAATTGAGAATGCTAAATATTCTTGAAGCCGAATTGAAGTTTGACTGATTTTGTTAGTTGTTTTATGCTTTAAAAATGTCATATTATGGTTATTTATATATCGGTATGCCCTAAAATTATTTTTTAAATGTTTTATTGCACAATTGGGGGTGACCTGGCGGTCTAGGGGTAAGGTGTCAGACTTCTGTCCTGGCGGCCGGGGCTCAATCCTCGGTCCCGGCAAAGATTTATCTGATTACCAAACCCTTCCTTCACCTCTGACAAGACATCTTGTGACTGTGGGGAATGGCCAGGCCTCCACCGTGGTTCGGATTCCACGTTAAACTGTAGGTCCTCCATTCCATCCCACAATCACCCTACCATTACACATTAGTGTAAGTGAGTACAACCCGAACGGGTAGTAAGACGTGGTGCTAATAATAATAATAATAATAATTTAGACATAATTATATATTTATAGGATGCAGCCTATTTTTGGGTAAATAATCGACTCCGTCGGGCAGTATTGGAACTTCCCACGCCCGTATTAAATAGTCACTTAGCGCAATTTATTTTTCTCTTTTTATTTAGAGATAACTTATAGAATGTTGGTCGACCTGGAGCTTTTGTTGTGTTGCAGCCCCGTACCAGCAGCAGAGCAGAGGAGGGAGAGCACGGGGCCGCGGAGGCTTCAGGGGAAACACCCGCGGGTTCCGGGGCGGTCGCAACTGGCGGAGAAACTACTGATACTGAGGGGGTCCACGACGCAACACACGCCACACTATGGGAGCCGGTCAAATAAACGCCGAGGCAACATCACTAGGACTTATAAACTGTGCAATTTGTTTTTCTAGACAACTAAGACGGATCAAATATACGAATATATTTCTCGGTGTAATCTCCAAAATTCTGATACGTGAGCTAAAGATTGGGCAGCCCTTATGAACAATTTCTCGTGTATATGACCTTCAAAAACTTAAGTGTTGTCAGCAATAATTATTGAGATAATGAATTTTATTCTCCACTTTGTAAGCAAATTTTGCTACTCAAAATTTTTTGATTGATTTAATGTGTTCAAAAAAAAAAAATCTTGTATTTTATGTGATTCCAATATGAAATATTACAAGACATGTCAGATGCCATACTGGGTTTCATATTATGTTGAGATCTTTTGACTCGATAATATGAGATGTTATATGATCACGGATAGCTAGACAGACAGACAGAGAGCTTTGTGTGGAGTCCTCCAAATGGATCGTAGAATCCAGATACAAAGAAATACATTCATTGTTGATTTTTGTGCTTAGCTCTAGAAATTACAGATTGATGTCTTACAACGCAATAGAATCTGTATGAGTTTGTGACTATCTCTTTTCTCTCGTGGTCTTGTGGACTCTTCCCGGTGCGCTCAAGAGTAATTGAACTTGAAGAAAGAAAACAAGATCAATCGTCTGTGAATACAAACCAAACCGCCTGAAGTTTCTGTTCATGCATCGCTCAAGCGCAAGTTATCCTTCATCGAACAAATTCTAATTTCCTCCTCCTAAAAACCATCCTCTCTATATTGGTCACACTCCCGCCACCCATCCTCCTGCCTCGACAAATATATCCACAACATTTACGATTTATTTTGTGTGTGTGTGTGCATCGTTGGGTTATGAATGAATTACTAATTTGTTGATACTTTAACGGCTTTACCTTCATATTCAAACTTTATAGTTCAAAGAGAAATAATATATATTTTAAGTAACGAAGCTGTGTAAGAATATTTTTAAGGTAGCGCACAAAATCCCCAAATTTGGTTTTCTGGTCTTAACTTGAAACAAATTTTTCTATTCTCACAAATTATCACGCTTTTCTTTTCATTGTGTTCTAATCAATCTTTCCTCTACTTTTGCTCGTAAAATTCTGATTTGGTACGAGAATTCCGACAATATGTGATTATAAAGTTGGTAGCTCTGGTAAAACATATCATTTGTCTGTTCAGATTTCATATATAATTTATCAAATTTTAAACAAAAGGAAAATGCCATCTTAGAGTACTTCTCTCTAAAGAGGTTGGAAAAATTTTTACTTCATGTTTAAAAGATTTGATTTCCTTTTTATTATTACATGTGTTAGATTTTTTTTACTGCTTTACTGGTCTTTTTTTTTAAAAAGTATGAAGCCCAAATCTTTTCTTCACATTAGTCAAAATTATTAGACTTTAGAACTTCTAAAGTACAGATTTTGTCCTTAGATTATTCTAAAACCGACACAGCCTCTGAAGCAAATGTCATTGATTTGTGTGTCTAAATATTAAACATTGGAGTTCTTCATCTAAGAAACATAATTTTTTTGGGATTATCTTTTAAATGGAGTGTTAAAACGCCATCATTACGTAATTCTAACTTTCTGTTAGTGACTCTTTCGTCACCACTTACAAGAAAGGTAAGACTTTTAAAGTGTCATCAAGTTTGCAACCCTGTTTGGCTGAGAGAGAGAGAGAGAGAATACTGATTCTATTTCTTTGTTTCAGGATTTCTTCTTGTTCGTGTCACAGGGACGATTGCGGAGTTTTGTTCTCGTGTGCACTATGTTGGGGTCATATAATTAATTACCTTTCGTAATCAAAAGCCCTTAAAAGAATTGAAACGTTGTTCAAATTAATTTTATCAAGTCCACTTTTAATTGGCTGTTACTATCTACGAGTGTGTGAAACTTCGAAAAACTTTGAACATCTCTCAGCTTCTCAACTTGGACATATGCAAGCAAAGCTTCGCGGATAAAAAAATATATTAAGGCTAAAATACAAATTTAGGTTAAATTTTCTATAATTTGGTGCTGTTTTATAAATTACAAATCGGTGATTGCATCACAAAAACCTGCAATAAGTGCATGTTGGGATATTTATTAGACTAATAATCTTAAACTGAAATATATTTTTAAAAATTTGTAAATTATATTAGGATAAACTTAACAACCAGACCCCAGATCAGTAATTTAACACTCAAATGGTGTATAAATGCTATAACTAATACATTTTAGCAAAAGTTATCATTTTGTTACTGTTTCTATTATTCTGTCATATTCCTATTTTTCTTGTGTCCATATTTTCCCCCCAAGATTCGGATTCAAATTTGAAATTCATGATTTGGATATAAAATAAAGATCCGGATTCTTAAAATAATGGATTTTCAACCCATTATATCAAATATACCCACCCGATACAGCGGATAGAGTTGGGTTGAATATAATATAATATAATATATACCTTACTTTGAATTGAATTATTGTCTGCTTCACACACACCCTAGTTGCACGCGTTAGTGGACGTAATCACCAAAAACAAATAGAGCTCACTATCAGCGACGTAATCCAACCCGAGGAAACATGATTGAGGCTTAATTTTCGAGGAAATTAGCAAGCATTTGTCTGGAGAGAGAGGGTGGGAAACACATCGGTCATGTATCGACTCTTAGCCTCCAAGGTCAAGTTCTGACCAGCTGATGAACATTTACAACTCAGATGGTTATTATTTTGACCCCAACATTTTGAAAATTGTTGTAAATTAATCCTTCTTTTTTTTTTTAAGTTTTATTTTTAAAGAAAAGCTTAGGTGAGATTGCAGCACGACTTCAAAATAATCCGGGCGAAAGGAACTACTCAAATAGTACCTGTACGAGAATGTTCAAGAGGATCGTTAATTGATAATTTAGTTAAGTATCGCTAAAACAAGTAAAATAGCTTAAAGCTGTATGATATAAAACAATAAGGCCTCAAGAAAGCACATGAGAAAATTTGATCAAAGACAAATCATCATTTAAATTAAAGTAGAAATTAATTTTGAATAAATCACAAAACTTTGGTTTCCCAAAATGTTAGTCTCTGTGAAGTGTTTTTGACAAGTTTTAATCCGATCAACCAACAAGAAAAGAATCTGAAGGGCACAGTTACGTAAATAATTTGATCACTATACATAATTTTGTGGTGGTACACTTGTTTTGGGTACCTGCCATAGCGGCAAAAAATATATTTTGTTTCAAATTAAGCGGACATTTTAGATGACAACAATTTCTTTGTGAAATGCACCGCAAAAAAACCATGGGAAGTAATTTTGCCGCAACACTAACTATTTTAACTTGTCGCTTTTAAGAACCTGTCTCGCCACCCATTAACTGAGAAATTAGATGCCCAACTAACGTTCAAACCAGAAAATATACAAAAAAAAGGGGGTTTGCTTCAATTTTCAGTCGACAAGGACTTTTATTTAGAGCTGTGTTTCTTATCGACACAATGTTATTACATTTTGAAACTTAGTCTAAAATGTTGGGTTAGGTTTGGTCTCACATTACACATAAGGACGATTCTCCATCTATGTCCAATCTTGCCAACTATTTGTTTCAAAAATAGAATTATTTAGTACAAATAGTCAAATTTCTCTATGTGGTTAACTAACGCACTCGGATCTTTTTAATATTATGTCGTAAACCGTCTGGGAGAGTAAAGTTGAAATGAGAGCAGACATCTTTTACGATATGAGTTTGTTTAATCTTCACAGAACAGTTGCTTTGGATCTACTTTCGTTGATAGTTGTGTTTTATTGCTGATTCCTGTTTCTTTTTTTTCCAGGGCTAGAATTCTTATCAATATTTAATGTTCCGCTATTCGAATTTAATTTTCTTTGTCCGGCGGTAAACTCTGAAATTAAACTAGGTACGTGCAAGGCTTCGAAACATCGAAGCCGAAGCTCGCAGCTGTCGATTTACCAATGAGAATGTGTTTGGCGAGCAAACTGTTTTCAACAGGGGGATGTGGGTAATCTCCTCCCGCGGGAAAATGACATTACGGCTGTGTAAATTTTCAGGAAAGTTAGGAAGTGATTTATTATATTCAACAATTAATCCATGTTTTTCAGCTTTAATATCTAATTATCAGTGATATATTTCAAAGAATAGAATATACTTGGCAGCACAGCACGTCTTCTAATTATAATAATATCCCTTATTCAGAGATAAAAACAAACTTAACAAAGTCGAAATCAATTAAATAAATCCATTATTGTCATCTTACATGGATCAGAAATATAAAAACACTACAGAAATAAATTGACAATTTAAATTAATCGAAAAACTCCCGAACGTGTGTGGAAGAAGCTACAGGAAGAGGGACAGGAGTGGATACGAGGGCTCCGACACGATGAAAAGAACAACACACTTTACGATGCTGCCACTGGAGGAGGAGGTAATGGCTGCTCCTTGGAGAAACTCGGTCGTTACCACCTGGGTTCCATTCTATCGGGACTCGACAGGAGAGGCGTGTGAAACGTGCGACACAGATCGAAAGGTTGCCTCTTTTCGAAAGTCGCGTTGCACGTTCCATACGTCTTTCCTGATGAGTTCCAATAGGATGGAACCCATTTTGGGGTACTGGGCGGTAAAGATTGATTCCCCCCTCCCTCCCATTTCCTCTCTGTCCAGTGGCAGCAGTGTATAGTGTGGACTGTGTTCTTCTTCTTTCTCCTTTTGATAGTTCTTTATTCACCTTTCCTGCACTGTTTACTATTCGTAACAAAATGTACCGTGAAAAGAGGTTTTTCTTCGAGTTTCTTCTCGGCTGTAACATGTCGGTCTTGCACGCTCCTGGTTTTCAGTCGATGGATCGCTCCGACCTTGGTGAATGTTGTAAATGTTTTATTTTTCAGCAAGTCCTGGGACTCCGCCCGCTAAGGTGCACAATAATCATTTCTTCTTTCAGCCGCAGCAGCAACACTTGACGATATTGTTTATTTGTTTGTGTGTGTAAATTGTTGTCAGAACTCTGCTAGTATTGTATCTTTCTGAAGGTGAGTCGACCTTGAGGATTTGTACCCCTTAGTGAAAAAAATAAATAAAAGACTCCTGTGACCTACATCTTAGGTCCTAGGTTAGCTTTAAAAGAAAAAAATGTCCTCTTTGGTTGTATTTCGATTCCTAATTATTCTATTTATAAATCTAGTGTAATATTGTTAATAAATCTAATTTGGGACATAAGTTGTGTTGTTTCTGTACCGTTACCTACTCAAGGTGATTCTAAATATATTTAAGAATAAAATAAAAATTTTCTTCAGCTAATTCTTGATTGTGAATTATTATTTTCCTTTTGGGGGCAGCAATGGATGGCTACAACGTACACTTGAAGGAATAACCCATTTTTAATCTAATATCAGTCTTAAGAAGATAACCTATATTCCATTCACCGTAGGAATTGACATCTGAAAGGCCTTTTTCTCTACCATAAATCTACTATATAGTAGGATATTGGTAGGAAAAAAGACCTTTCAGAGAGTAATTCCTACCGTGAATGGAATATAGATCAGTCAGTATTGTGTATCTATTAAGTTGAGGCTCCCAGGTTCGATTCCTGGAATGGCTGAAAAGTGTTATCATTGGTGAAATGGGGGTTTATCCTTTCACAGTGAGGAATTAACGTCTGGGGACTGGATGTTGTGCCTGTCCTAGTATTAATTTATATTATAGGAAATATGACGCTACCATCACGAGAGGGAAACAGTAATGGATGTCTAAAATAACCCGCTACGTTTATTACTGACGAGTCTGCTGCGCAGTTTGAAAAGAAGAAGAGCCCGACTTTGGCGAGGAGGCCGATTGGCATTTCTCAGCAACTGCTCACGGGAAAAGGTCCATGTGATGGCGTTGGCGGCTCAGTCTAGAGACGAGCCGCCAGAGCAGGCCTACAAGGTTCATGTGACGACCAGATTGTGACACCCATCGTATGGGCAGTAAAAAATGTATCTTGGAATCAATTTTACCTTCTCAACACAAGAAGAGTATAGAGTGACATTTTTTTGAATGACCGTTTCAGCCGGGCAATAACCATTAAGGGTGACCTGGCGGTCTAGGGGTAAGGTGTCAGACTTCTGTGCTGGAGATCCAGGGCTCAATCCTCGGTCCCGGCACATATTTATCTGATTACCAAACCCTTCCTTCACCTCTGACAAGACATCTTGTGAATGTGGGGAGTGCCAGGCCTCCACCGTGGTTCGGATTCCACGTTAAACTGTAGGTCCTCCGTTTCATCTCACAATCACCCTACCATTACACATTAGCGTAAGTGCGTATAACTCGAACGGGTAGTAAGACGCGGTGCTAATAATAATAATAACCATTAAGGAGACAAGAGTACCGTGCTTATATATGTGTTGCTTCAAGCTTCTCCGGAGAAACCTTGTTCATACAAACATCATCAAACTCTAAATTTCAGAAGTAAGCGGTTGTATAACCTATTCTGAAAATTAAAAAATGACACTTTGACATGGAAATTGAACCCTGGACTTTTGGCTTAATACGCCAGTGCTCTAACCTCTGAGTTATCCAGGAATTGTCCAGGGTCATTCTTCACTCATATTTTAAGGCCACTGTTTATGACCGGCGTATATTTTGGAGAAGAACGAAGAAGATGATGAATTAAAAGTAACATTTCTACATCCTGCTGGATCTTCTCCATCGTGTCCATATCCGAGGAAGCCGGCCGGATGTATCGCGGATATCGTTGAAGGATGTTATTCAAAGAGTCTATGTAATGACTCCTAATGAGTCTATGAAAAGTACAGGCTGTCAACCAACTCTAACTACTTGAAATAATCAATTTAATGAAGCCCGTCAGATAAATAATACCAATTGTAAAACTGTACTTCACTTACTACATAGAGAAATCCACCGGGTTTTAAAATAATTATCCTATCACTCTTAAATGTTTACAATCACTTAACATAAGTACAGACTATGCACAGGATTTTTTGGAAATTTTTTGGTGATATATTTACAAAAAATTGAAATTTTGAAAAAAAATTGTTATGACCATATTATTGGAAAGTGTGTAAAAACTGAGTAAAATGACACCCCTCCCACCTCTATAGCTTGATTGGTAGAGATGCTATGAGGGTTAGAAAATAAACAAGCGCTGTGTTTTAGGCCATTTTTTTAAGACTCTACATAGCTATATTTTGAAAACCAATCGAGATATTTAAATCAAAATTGGTATTTTTATTAGTCTTCATACACAATATTTACATACCAAATGTTATCAAAATTTTAGATGGTCAGGTAAAATGAGTGTTCATTTGTAATCACCCTCTCGTATTCTCGGCAAACATGCTTTGTTAGTTAATTGTGGGAACTAGACTATTGTTTTGGGAGTCATGAGCGCTGGATTAATATCTTGTATCTGGGTTCCATGAGCGCTAGACCAATATCTTGTATCTGGGAGTCATGGGTGCTAGACTAATATCTTGTATCTAGGTTCCATGAGCACTAGATTAATATCTCGTATTTGGGTGCCATGAGTGCTAGACCAATATCTTGTATCTGGGAGTCATGGGCGCTAGACTAATATCTTGTATCTGGGTGCCATGAGCGCTAGACCAATATCTTGTATCTGGGAGTCATGGGCGCTAGACTAATATCTTGTATCTGGGTTCCGTGAGCGCTAGATTAATATCTCGTATTTGGGTGCCATGAGTCCTAGACCAATATCTTGTATCTGGGAGTCATGGGCGCTAGACTAATATCTTGTATCTGGGTTCCATGAGCGCTAGATTAATAT